>JBCAUI010115542.1:0-18706 GCA_038406195.1 Haplosyllis anthogorgicola
ACAGACGCAGTTAACTGTCAGGATTGTGTAAAATTACTGCAAACTCATCACTTAACTACCTGTGTTCAGGTAGCAAATATTACTAAGTAGGTACAGTGAACCTGTCTTAATCGACACTGAACTTTTTCCTCCCTGTAGTATCATAAAAGGCAGAATGTCACCAAAGACAGGGTCATTTAAACTAGCTTTAACAGCTAACATACCAAGGAAAAGTGTCGTAAAAGGCAGGTAGTCGCCCAAGGCAGGTTCTACTGTAATTCACCATTTTTTCCTACTGCAATAGGAATAAAGATTAATTATCCCAGTGCTCACAGCCTATTCCGAATATGGTACAGTTGGAGCAAATAAAGCACACCCATTCATTAAATAATTATTCGGTAAGGCTTTTTATATTTAATTGTTTGGATTACATTTCCTGCCGCACTTTGAAATCAGGATTTCAAAAAAAAAAAAACCACCCTCAAATGGCTGCTTAAACACGTTGCACAGGTCAAAATACAGTTGTCACGGACAAGATCCATCAAAAGCTGATCGAGAAAAATCTTAATTTTATTGATATTTATAAACAGTTTAGCTTCTTAGGGGCCAAGTTGAATTTTTTTTCCCGATCGCCGCACTTTGAAAATCCTGCCAGTGCAATGTAATCCAAATGATTAAAAAAAATAAGCCTAAGGAGGACACGACTTCTGACACGTGCTACTGGTATCTTTATCTACGACCAGCTGTCATGAGCGATCACTTTATTGGGGATAGGGGAGTTGAGGTGGTCATAGATCACTTGTTTTACCGTATTGTACTTCCCAAAGTCCTTGGTGAGGTTTCATAAAAATCTTATAAATATCTTTACTCGCATTAATCACCATACATGTCCGATGAACATGTTAATCTCATCCACCATGACCATGAACTGAGCAAGCCGACAGTTTCACATGATTGAACAGATACAGCACATGCTAGCCTGGATAATTTAGGGGGGGGGCTATGATATTCGTATGATGAAAAAAAATCGCTGACTTTTTAAAAACCATTAGTTTCTTGGTGGCCTTTGGCAGTAAATTAAATTTGACAAAAATGTGAAAATGTACTTATCAACATTTGCGGAAAAAAATGAAGAGGACATATTGGTTCCAATTAGGAAATATGTATCATCGAAAGTATTTCCAAGAATAAGGTTCAAAGAAAAATACAAATATGGCTGCCAATTTGAGAATAAAGGTCACAGCAACTGGCTGTGCATTTGGGGGGGGGGGGCATGAGTGTAGGATATCAAGTCTGTACTATCGATAGCGTGCTCAGACCAAGGTGTTTTCGCCCCCTCAGTTTCAGTTCCAGTCCAAGTTCAGTTCAAGTTTCCGTTTCGCGTCTTTAATTACGACCGATGTTATAATTGTCCGTAATAATGTATTTGTTTTGTTTTTTAGGTGCAGATGCACTCTTATGTTTACATATCCTGGACACCCCTGGATCTACGTAGAATCACGACCGATTATACTATCTTCTGTAATATTTATCACAAACGATTATGGCAGCCAAAACAAACAGTATTCTGAGTCACCAGTTGTAAGTTTTTCCTGGTATACTGGTCTATGAAAATCATGGAAGATTGAAACATTGGACGTGATCAAATTCTATTATTACGGAAGATTATAGAATCGGTCGTAATACACTTCGCGAAAACTAAATTGAAACTGAAACTGAAACTGAGGGGGCCGAGAGCCCTTAGGGCAGTATTACGGCGCACACATTGACAGTGTTTTCTGGTTCAGTTTGCATTGAATCCAATAAAGCCTTTTACAGTTGTACTCTTACAGGTTAATTCACCTCTCAATATTAAATTCTTACAGACTCCACAACTTCATATCACAATTTAAAAGCACTTGAGCATTAAAATCACTACCAATGATAATTGTCATCTTTTCCTCCGTTGAGATCGCCACTCAACATTTTAGCATTATTGACAACTGTTATTTTTTGCTGCTCTCTGTGTCTGTTTTACAGAAGATCATTTTGTGTGTATAACGCAGTTTATCTTTGGTTCGTTCTTTGTGTCTGACTTGCAAAGGAAGCTCATGGAGATATTCTAAGAATTCATTTCTGCTATTCTAGTATATTAAAATTGCCCCATCAAGCATAATGGCCCGTCGCTGAGGGTGGTTAGAAGCAGAGCCACGGATTCTGTTACCGTCACGACAATTGATGACAATTTTTACCGGTTATAAAGAAACACTGGATAATTCAATGATTACCCTTGTTAATGAAAAGCTGCAACCAAAATTATCTGTGTCTCATATGTCCAGTCTAACAGGCTGTACAAATTGAGAGGTGCTGTAATTAGATTGGGTTCCCTGCCAATCAGGAAAATTTGGTATTGAAAAAACAACGAATGACACTTTAAATTGTCCAAAAATTACGTCGGAATACTTTCCTTATTGTAGGCGGGTTTTTTTGCGAAATAAAGAAAAAAACCACCTTACGCCAGTGTACCACAGTGAAAATAGTTGTTACCAATGAAATGTAGGTTTCTAAAGGCTTTAATTATTTTAGTTATCCCTGCAGATGACCTGAGCTTAAGAAGTTAGGGCGCTTTTCTCCCTGTTCAGGGACAAGGAACCAAACAAACTTGCAGTATTTCTTGACATATGTAGCCAACATTAGTAAGGACATGATTGTGTGTATTGATTACATTCGAATTTTAATTACCAAAATTTTGCCTAATATAGTATTATTTTATCAAAGTGGAATCGTAATGCAAGTGGCAGACTCTACCCAGAGGTGTGCCAGGCATGTGACAACACAAAGAGTTTATTGAACGAGATGGGATCAAAGACGTGTGGCTCTGAGGAGGGAGCACCCGTCAAGGATCCAGTGTCTTTGATCTCCGTACACCTCACGTACTGGGTACACATGGGGTGACACCAAACAGGGCATACCCAGCCCGAGGGGGCGACAGGGTACAGGAAACGAGGTCGGAATGAAAGGATGGTGCTGAGGGGGGGGCAAGAGAAAAAAATTTAAGGGATTTATTTTTTAGAGAATGAAAGTCTAGAGAAAGGCAAACTTTTCTTTGAAAGTGTGAAATGACAGCCAACATTGGCGACATGACTTGCGAATTACGGTTCATTTATGCCCAACTTGGATGTGAAAATCCTCGATTTTCATTGTGCCCTGCTTTTTGCAACATTCTATTTTCATTCTGTCAGAATTGAAAATTCGTCTGATCTGGTCACAAACGCAAATGATCCGAGCTGCGATCTGACTTTAACATCGCTTGTAACCAAATTGACACCGTAAAAAGAAAAGACAATAGTTCTGCAATCTTTAAGCTTAGCATACACCGTTTGTATGTAAGGGTTATGTTACATTAGGTAATTTAAAACCGATTATCAGTGGCGATTTCATAGCTTTTACATATAAATCGCTCCGATAATCGGCGTAAAAATCGGCTACTGCAACAGCAGCCTAAGAAAACTTCCGCTTGATTTTGTCAAAGGTCCATTAAACACTTCTGACTTGACGGACCTTTGATATTATTAAATTTTAATTACCCCCTCACCTCGCGTTATGTTTACCGTAGATGCTACAACACATTTTGAACCGGGGGGGGGGCAAACCGAAAACAGCAGTGCCCATCGCATCCTATGCAGTGAATATGTCATCAGCATCAAAAAGCGACATATGCTCAGTTCGGTGATGAATTCCGAGATCATAATAGAGGTCCGTGTTGTGCAATGCGGTGTCTTAGAATTAGGATTCAACGCTTAAATTTCATGTTATTAATGACTGCCGATTTGTAAAGGTGCCGTAATAAGATGTCATAACCACAACGACGTAATGACAACAGCCTGTCAGATGTGACTTGAATGGGTTGGTTGTGCCATTTAAGTGATACTCTGCCTCAAATAAAATTCAGTTAATGACATTGCCAGAGTGGCTCGTCTCACTCCCACTAGATGGTGCTTCACAGGGTGTAGTTAGTGTGACAACCACTAGGTGTAGCTTGACAATGCACAGTGTAACACAGCTGACTGCCACCAGGTGGTACAAGGGAGAAAATATAATTTTGCTAACCGATAGATGATGATGATGCTGAAGTTGCTTGAATTCGGTCAAACTTCCCCAATGGTCCTCACGTCTGCTAATAGCCATCTAATAGTATCATATTTGAATTTTCTGTCAAAACAAAGAGCAGAAAGTAAATATGGTGTAAATATACAATGTAGACCCCAATTGGTGGAAAAGGCAGGTGTAGCACCAGACGTGACCCTTGGGGATCATCGCATGCAAGTAATCAGTGTCAGTGTAAATCAGTGGCTCCAATAATAGACCCAGATTAATTTGTAGAATAGCAAAAACAAAAACACAAAAAAAATAGTAACAGTAAAAACAGTAAAACAAATAGTAATAGTAAAAAAGATAATAAAATAGGTAATTAAACGAGTTAGCAATGCTTTTCCAATACTAGTGACAACACTTTCTAGCATCATGTGGTAACATGGTAACGTTATGTTTTATGACGTCATTATGTGACGCCATCTTAGATAACCAGAAGTTCGTTTTTTAGGCTGAAGACCACTTAGTCTTTGCGAATTTCATTCGAAAGACAAAAATAGTAACAAAAAGTAAAAAGAAATTTTCAACTTCTTTTGCAGGACCATCAGCGGCGACAGTGTGAGGTGTTGATGTTGGACCAGACGGTGTCGGTGAGTGGACCGGACGGACAGACCATCCAGATCCCCGCCTCGCAACTCACGTCGGACGGACACATCATGGTCGACGGCAACAAGGTCAAGTTCACCGTGGAACCACTCACGCTAGGAGGTATGTCGGATTTCTATTTACAGTAGCAGATCCAGGGGCTGTTCTCCCTTACTGCCGTTAAAAGAAGTGAAAATACAAAAAACCGAGTTGGAAATTATTTATAATTGCTTATTGGCTTTCGAATATGAAAATGTGACTAGTCACAGCACCATGAATAGTGTCATGTGGTAAAGTAGTAACGTATTTTATGACGTCATTATGTGCCGGCATCTTAGATGACCGGAAGTTTGTTTTTTAGGCTGAAGACCAGATAGTCTTTGCGAATTTCATTCGAAAGACAATAAATGAAAGATTGGAAAATAAAATACAAAAATAAACAAACAAAATTAAAAACAAAAAAAGAAAAAGAAAGATGGATTCCATGCCACATGTGTCCCGAATCATCATCCCTCGAACAAATTTCTGGATCCGCTACTGGTTTGACCTATGCTTTACAGTTGGTAATTGGGAAAAATATTCAAATTCCGTGCAAAGGAATGTTTTGGTTCTCTTTATGGATATTTTGGGTGTAATCGTCACAATGTCGTCGCTAGGCCTGCTGCACAACCATTCTGTGTTGCCACTGGTATCTCTGTTTTGGACCTTGCTCTTCAGCCAGGTTTCAAGATCGGGAATTTTAATGTAGGAAGGACTTTGGATTTAGTTTTTGTCGGTTTACTTTGAGAATATTTAGCTATTGACCAGCGATAGTGCTTGTAGAAAAGACTGCAGCATAAGCATGGTTGCCACAACACAGGGAAAACAGGGAATTTGACTATCAGTTTTTCCAGACAGGGAAAACACAGGGAATTTGGAAAAAACACAGGGAACTTTTTTCAGAACACAGGGAATTTTTTCAGAACGCAGGGAACACATTGGCTTACATATCCTAAAAAAATTTCAAGCCTCGCTTTGCTTGGCATGTTTTCAGAAATGGATATTTGCCCCACCCATATTAACCATTAGTTCAATGTTTACAGTGCTGCCATGCATATTATACATGTCACTTGTACCCTTTGTGCTCTATGTGCCTGTGTAAAAAGAAAGCATTAATAAGATGCAAACATTGCTTTAAAGTTGCAATTATGAATGTATAGAATATAGTTACCACAGGGAAAATATCAGAAACATAGGGAAAATTCAGGGAAAACACAGGGAATTTGATTTCACTTGGAGCGTGGCAACCATGTGTCGCTAGATGGTCGACGTCACAGGTTTGTATGTGGACTGAAGACGAAGGTCCCGCTTAGTAAGTAGATTTTTTTTTTTTTTACGAAATGTGATTTATGACCTTTTAGGGCAACCAAGAAACACAGAAGCCAATGCCGAGTGGTAGTGCAAGACAAAACACCGGGTTTGGACCAGTCAATCAGCATGGGCTCAATACGTCAAGGGATTACATAAGAGAGAACCCAAGAGAGTTTGCCATGCAGATAGCCAGTATGATTGCTGCCCAGCAAAATCAATCCATGGCTGGAGCAGATGGAGCCTGTAAGTAAACGGGATGTTCTGATTGTTTGAATGAGCCGACGTGTAATGTTGAAAAGAAGCATTACGGACTACCTTCGTAACAGTTGAATGTTTCTTTAGTGCCATAAGTATAATTTGGTGACATATAGACTTCATTTTTCAACCATTTAGATGTGGATCAGATACAAATGTTTGTACAACAACAACTTCAGCAGTCACAGGAAGGTGCCTCTGCAGCTGCAGGTAGCGCAGATTTTCCCCGAAAGCGACCAGGTGTTGAGTTTTCTGGCACCCCAGCAAAGAGACAAAGGCCAGATTCTCGAGACTATACTCCTTTTCCGTCACGAAATCGACAGAATACACCTGGTGCTGGAGACAATGATGACGAGGAGGATAGTTACATGGGAGATGAAGGAGAATTTTCGGGGTGAGTTTGGTTACATACAAAGATATGTTACGTAAATAAATTACGATAGTCACGAATTATTTTTAGGATTCCACTACTAAATTACCACGAACATAAGATAATATGTGATACAGTTGTTTAAAGTTGATATAACGATAGATATATTTCGTATCGTATTTTCCTATTTTAGTCAACAAAGCACAGGTGATAGACATGGACAACAAGGGCAAGGAAAGAGTTCCTTTCAGAGCCAATTAAATGCATTACGAGAAGCAGAAAGTGAAGCTACTCCCAAGAAAGTGTCAACAAAGGCGATGAACAATGGTTCGGATGCAGATGATACTGAGGATTTTGTGGTGAGTTTGTTTTATAATGAAAGATAAGTGTTAACTAGTGGTAAGCTTGAAATTTTATTGGTAAATAGTAAATGCTTGACAAATCTTTGATACATTAGATGAGTAGTTAAATAACTGATTAATATTAAATACGTTGTAGGATGATGGAGGTGCAACTCCGTTTGACCAGGATAATGTACCAGAAGTTCCGCCCAAGCCAGTTAATTACGAACCATGTCAAGTTCATGTATCCGGTTTCTCTCTCGAAGTAAGTTTTTCAAGTTATTTATATTTTTCCTAACCAATAACTGAATATGAATAAACGTGCCTTTTCCTTTAAAAAAAGAGATCCATGGTTTTGCATGGACATATCTACTAACCGTATCGGCTCTTACGAAAAAGAGATGCAATATAAAGTAATAAGAACATGGCTGCAGGATAAAAAATATTTCCCAAATGTTTGATGTAAGCTATATTTGCTTTCAGACCAACCAAGAAGAATTAGTCGCAGCAATGTCCACTGAATTCGGTGAAGTCATTGCCTGCAAAATGCACAGGAAGGCCGATAAGACAAAAGTAACGAGGTAACCACGTTCATTTCGCTGATAGAAATTACGTCTGTATGTTAGGCTTGATTAAAATGTAAAGTTATCTCACACTATGTAACTGTCTTTGCAGATTTGCTGTCATTGAATTTCAACACGAGGACAGTGTGAAGCAGATATTAGGAATTGTAAGTGTTTATAACAGTCTTGAAATGGGTTGTGTGCATGTGCGTACGCAAACTTGGAGACAGCTTTTGTTCAATAATAACAAGTATTTCCTGTTTTGTTGTTTGTTGTGTAGAATTGGAAAGTTTTAGTCTTTTAATTTTTTTCCCTTTACACTTTTCAGAAACCTAAACATACTTTACAAGTTGGTAGATACCATTTGACAATAGCACGGATTCCATCAGAATCACAAGACTCGCCAGTGTCCTCGGTACTTCTTGATAATTTTTTTGTGTGAAACAATCGAACTAAAATTTGGAAGAGTTTATCATTTATATAATTTATAACATATCATTCTTAAAACATCAGTAAGAAGACAGTTAAGTTTGATTTTTGAACATATATTGCATAGGGAGCTGTTACCCAAGTTGGAAATAAGACTGCAGAAATGGCCTCATCAGAAAAGAAAGAAGTTCCCCCAGAAATTTTGGTGAGTTTCGTCTTCTTAGATCGTGAAATATGTAACCATGTGATGCACTACGGCATTATGTAATGAATTTCAAAGGTAAAAGTGTGCAAAGTAGAGGATGGAAAGCCACAAGTTTTGTAAAAATGTAGAGTCAGACGATGGCACAGTTTGTGTCTCGCTGTTTTGTTGACATTTGTAATACTCTTCCATAGAATGTCTCAAAGGCTCATATATTTCAGGAGGAGCAAATGTTAGCAGTTAAAGTTATTCAGAGTATGATAGAAAAGACACACAAAACAACGTTTCCGGAGGTAAGCATATTTGTTAATCAATTATCGTATTAAGATTAATTCAGTTTGCAAGAATATTTAGCCTGTTTATTTCAGCATCACATCACATTCTTGTTTGTTGCCTGTGGTACCTGTTCTCATTTTATTACTCCCATGGTCATCTACTTGATTTCCAGATAACCGAGTCGACAGATGAAAGTATGATGAAAAAACTAAATAAAGTTGAACTGGCTGTTGTTAAAGACTTGCAGAAATCCTTGAAACATTCCACTCCAACTAGAATGGCTCACATAGTACATGCAATACATGGCATTGATGGAGATGCAAGAGTAGCACAAACCTTGTGGATTTGGGATAGGTCAGTAACACATTTCAAAATATCGTTAGATAAATTAGTAGTAAATAAGGAGTCGAATGTGAAATGTTATCACCACACCCGCCACAAAGGATGAAATAAATAATAATAAGCTGTCTTTGAATCGCTAGTTTTCACATAGATCTCGAAAAGTTTGTGCTTTTCCAAAATAGAAAATCCTTCACAAAGAGAAGCAGTAAGAAAAGTACATGTGTTAATTAAGTGAGTATCTTTCAGAAAAATGCTACAGCGGCAATTTCACCATGGACCAAAGGATGCAGGATTGCTAGCCACTGTCCAGAAAATTGAGCCACAAGTACAGGAAGCTTTAAAAGCTCCTGGCAACTACAATCCGTACAACCTGTACAGAAAAGTGGCTATCATTGTTCACATTGTCTCGGAAAAATTAGAAATGGGTGAAGACAAAGGTTAGAGAAATTACTGGCAGTTTTTTTCCAGTTTGGTTTTTAAATTTGGGTGGACCGAGGTCCATTTAATGGGACCACTGGTACCCTCTGTTTCGATTTTGGCTTATCGGGGCCATATGCTTCAAAACCAGGATCTGTCACTTGCGTACTCACTTACTTGCTAATTGTGTAAAAAAATTTACATGTACTTTAATTAACGTGAAATTATCCTAATCGCATGACACTGTTTGCCGATCAAAAATATTTTACCACTTGCACTTGACTTAGAAATAAAGTGATTAAAGTTGCATTTAATAATTTCATTATGCATGTGTTCATTGCAGACTTTGCTGCACACGGACTTAAACTTCATTCAAAATCATCCCAAATGTCCAGACCCCATATGAAACACAATACATCAGTAAGGAGTACGTTTCAGCCACCACAGCATACGGCATCAGCGCCACAGGCCGGAGGAAGCTTCTTGAGGGGTGAGATAGATCATCCAGAAGATGTGCCGAAGGATTTAGATATTCACAAAGGGCCAGATGAGCCCCAGGAATTTGACACTGTACTTGGGGATGATGCATACGTGGACTTTACAGGAACAAGGGGACCTCAAGGACTCAGTGGGGAAGTGGTAATTCAAAGTAAGAAAATTGGTGAAAGGAAGTTAACACTTAACCCTCCACCAGATATGGTAGTAAAAAGTGCACGCAAAATAATCGGCAAGAAAATGGATGAAGACAACAAAAAGCTGTCGCGACCCTTGTCGATGCTAGTTAAACACGTTATACGAATGTGTGTTCACAAGATCATCTTAGTCTTGTATTATCGATACAGAAAAGTGATCAACAAATACCAGCAACAAGAACTTACAACTCAGTTGATACACCTGGAATTGAAAAAAGCTGGAATTGCACCAGCTGAAGAGCCACCACCTGAGAAAGCCCGGCCAATTGAGAAATCAGGGATTCGATATGAGAAAAAGAAAGGTCCGCCAACCGACGCACCTCAGTTCGGACAAGAACCCGTTTCAACAACAATTCCCGACGAGCCTTCTGAAGAAGGTGCTCAGAAGGTTTCCCCATACGCTCCTCCACCAGAAACAGCTACAGTTAGTGCACCAAGAGATTTCAGAACATTTGATGAATTTCCGGACGAAGTCCAACGAGCTGTGATTAAATGGAAAAAAGATGTGAAATACTATGAGTTGCATACGAAAGAACAATATACCGTTGCTAAAAAGTTGAAAATGGAACTTAGTCAGGCGAATAGACTAATTATTAACAAACAAATGTCGGCTATCCCACAGGATGAGTACACAAGAGACGAAACTGTAGACCTGCGATTAGGCATGATATTTTCCTTGAAGCTAAAAATCGAAGAAAAGAAAAAACAGAAAATAGAATACAAAATGAAAAAGGCGAAAAAGGAGGAGAAGAAGAGACGAAAGAAGGAAAAAGAAAGAGAAAGAGAAAAGGAACAAGCCAAACCTAAGGCAAAGAAACACGTGTTGGAATTTTCAAGTACTTCGTCAGAGAGTGATTCAGACCTCGATTTGCCAAGGAAAAAACCCAAAGCGCTACAACAGACTCCTCCGAAGGAGGGAATCGTGGACCTTGTCCCAGAGGGAAAAATGGAGTCTGAAGCAACGCGGGAATTGCAGAAAGAACCTTCTACAAAACCCATGGAAGCTACAAAACCTATAGAAGACAAACAGGCAGTTATCAAAGACGACATTTCGCAGAAAGAACATGTGGAACAAAAAGAACATGTGGAACAAAAACATGTGACAGAAGAAACAAATGCACAGAAGGAGGAAAAGATCGAGTCCGGAAATACGAAGGAAAACAAAATACCACAAAAGGAACTTGTTGAAAAAGAGGACATAGATAAAGAAAAAAGTGACCTGCACGGATCGAGTGACGAAAACGACAAACCAGAAGAACCCCCCGAGGTGAAGGACATTGAGGTGGAAAAGGGGAAAGCTGAAGAAGAGCTGGAATCAAAAAATGAAGAAGTTAAATCAGAAACGATAACTGCAGGTCAAAACATGAGTGAAGAGAGCACTACCTTAATGCCAAAAATTGACTGGATACCGGATGATGATTATGAAATGGGAAATATGTCAGTGTTCCTTTGGCGACACCCTATGGTTGAAGAAATAATAAGAAGGCTTCCAAGGAAGCGCAATTGTAAAGCATCAGATATAACACAAAAGAGTGTCCCACGAACATCGCACGTTCTCACGGAAGAAGATAAGTCGATTGTATTACATAAGCAATTTACAGTAAAAGTGAGAAAACCTAGATTAAAACGCAAGAAAGTCGAGAGACGTATCTCGGGAGGCAACATTTTCCAAAAGTTAAGCAAGGACTTTAGTTTGCAACCTGAGGATTTCGGTACAGACAGCGATAAAGTGAAAGATGAGAAGAGCAATATCCAAGAAAAACCAGTGGAAAGCAAAGTAGAAAACGTAAGCTTAAGTCTAGCTGTTGCCAAGTTGGATAAAAAAGAACAGCCTGCAGTGACTCAAGGTTCGCCGACGGCAAAGAAGGGAAGTGTACATGGTTCTAGATCGGTCTCGAGATCTAGATCGGTGTCACGATCAAGTTCAAGTTCTAGATCGCGATCAGGATCAAGTTCTAGATCGGGATCGGGATCAAGGGCAAGTTCAAGATCGGTTTCAAGAGCTAGTTCAAGGTCAGGATCAAGAGCCAGTTCAAGGTCGGGATCAAGAGCAAGTTCAAGGTCGAGATCGAGAGCAAGTTCAAGGTCAGGATCGAGGGCAAGTTCAAGATCGGGATCGAGAGCAAGTTCAAGATTAGGCTCAGGATCAAGGGCAAGCTCAAGATCATCTTCGAGGGCAGGATCAAGAGGAAGTTCGAGGTCTAATTCTCGAACAAGTTCAAAGTCTGGATCAAGGTCAGGATCGGCCTCAAGGTCACGTTCTAGATCAGCATCGGGTTCCAGGTCGAGATCCGGTTCTAGATCAGTCTCCAGTTCAAGGTCAAAATCAAGGTCGGTTTCCAGATCAAGATCAAAGTCAAAGTCGAGTTCAAGGTCCAGATCTAGATCGGGCTCAAGGTCGAGCTCCAGACCAGCATCGCCAGCAAGTCCGAAATCAGCTGGTAATAACGAGGCAAGCGATGTTGAAAATGAAGACGATACAGATGATCAAGTGAATTCAACGAAGGAAACGTCTGTTACCATGAAAACTGATGCATTACAAGATGAGGGAAGTGACAAAAACGAAGAAGGGAAAGCTGTTGCGGATACAAAAATTAACGCTGAAAAAGGCACTGTGGGTAGTTCACCGAAAGGAAGTGAAGATGACGAAACAATGAAAGAAGAAAGTGAAGAGAAGGAGAGTCTACGCCACAGTGGCAGTCCTATTCAAGAAATTGGAATCGCTAGTCCAGAGAAAGAGGCAATAGAGGATATGGAGGCTCAATCGTCTGACTATTCACCCGCAGGGCCCCCACAGTATTCGTCTTCGGGTTCGGAGGGAGAAGATGAAGATACAGGACCTACCAATGTAAAAGAGAGCACGATCGACACAGAAATGCAGCAAGTTGTGGAACAAGTGCTGAACTTACAAGGGAAGATGGGAATGAATGCACAAGAACCAGACAAAAGTGACGAGCCGAAGAACACCGAACCCCAAACCAAAAAACTAAGAAAGAAGGAAACTACCCCAGAGCCAACGTTAGAAGATGATATACGAGATGCGATAAACATGGAAGAAACAAATACTCCACCAGAACCAGAGGAAGCGATGGATGTAACAGAAGCTATTGCAGTGGATGACGACGACGACTACGACGATTCATCTGACGATGATTCAGATGGTAAGATTCCTATCACTAAATCATAAATCAATTGACAGATGTTTTAAAACAAGATAAGGGAAATGGATCTATTACTAGTTTCCTGGGTACCTGAGCATCAGGTAGCTAAGTGATGATTTTTGCTATTTTGCCGCAATCATAACACTTGGCCACTTGTCAAGTGCATGCAGATAATGACGTCACTACATTTATTTTCAATGGCTTGACGTCATTTGTTGCTGACGTCATGGCAACAAGTACTGTGTTGTATGTACTTGGACATAGTGTTTCTGTTCCAATGTTTAAATAATTATGTTATTATTACATTACTGACCATCAATTATTGTATTTTCTTTTTGGATTTTATTTCAGAAGCTGATATGTCTGACCTGCAGGCAGGCAGTGCAACGGTCACCGGCTTTATACAACTAACTAAAGAAGAGGCAAGTAAAGCTTTCTACGATGAATTAACATCTGAACAAAGACGATGTGTCTACAAGGAGCTAGAGCGAAGTGTGCGTATTAGGAAAAAGGTTGGGGAGCCGTTAAGCCACGAGGAAAAAAGTGCTATAAAGACTGAACTGATAGGAAAGTACCTTAAAAAACAACGGGAAGATCCCGACAGTAAGCCAGGAGAAGTACTTACAAATTTTGAAAAGAAAGAACTGAAAAGACTTCGCAAAGAGGAAAGAAAGAAGCATAAAAAGAAAAAGTGGAAGAAGGATAAGCATGAACGGAGGAGAGGAGAGGGAAGTGGAAGTGATAACCGCAGTCCAATGCCGACCAGGAGCCCTCGGGAACTACCGGCACAATATGCCAATCTACCTGCCCAATACGCTGACCCTACTCCAGATGAGATATTGGAGGCAAACTTAAGTGACTCCAGCTCAGGGATGAGTAGGCGGCACAGAAGTAGAGAACGTTCCTACGGTCGTGACTCTGACTCGTACAAGTCACGAGACAGAGATGATAGGCGACAACACTACGATAGAGACTACGAAGATAGTCACAGGGATAGGCGTGATAGTGGCTGGGATGCCAGAGCTTACTCCTCAAGCAGTAGGGGTTCACGTGGTGCTCGCAACTGGGATCATCATCAAGACTGGGGTAGGTCTCCAAACCAAAGTGCCACGAACTATGGTCATAACCGATATCGTGACGACCGTTACGGTCATGACAGAGGTAATCAAGGAAGTAGGCATCAACAGAGATGGTAGCAGATGGGAAAAGACTGGTTGTTCCTTTGTACAGTCATTGTGTTCATCTGTTTGGTTGAGAGTTGTGTTTGGCTACACAATCAAGTGAATGACATCGTGAATTTCATCCAGGAATGATAGAAGTTAGCATAGAGTGCTGGAAAAGAGTGCTGTGTAAAGCCACATGAAATTGATTGACAAATACAGCTTAAAATTGTTTTGTTGTTGGCATGACTAGATGTTTATAAAGATGGTTTATTTTGTCATCCATTCATAAAGAGTGTAAAGTTTTGACATTAATGTAATGATTCAAGATTCTTTAGAGACACAAGCAGAATTGGATTCCCTGAAGAAGACATAATCGTCGAAACCGGTTGGAATTTTGCCCATAAATAACAAATAAATTAATAAACAGCAATCCTCAGTATTTGGTGCCTCTATACTATCATAATTTAATCTAATGGTGATAATAAGAGGCCGGTGATATGTATGTAAGTGGGAAATATGCATGTGCACTTCATGATAACACCAGAAATTAGGTACATACTTCAGTTGTTTAGAAAGTTCATATCAGAATGTTACAAAACACAAAAATGTGCGGTCTTAGTTTTCTAGTCGTTATGCTTGTTTAGTTTTCTACAAACCAGAAACTTGTTGAAAAATAGTGTAGAACATGGATTTAGTGTAATCATGATACAGATTAGTTTTACAAAGAAAATTGCTTGCCATTGTTTGGAGACATTGTAGTTTATCCATTTTCTTGCACTTTATCCAAGAAAGCTTCAGTGTAAAATACAGCAATCATAGCCAAATGAAGAAAAGTATATTTTGAACTCAGTAAAGTTCTGTGGAGCTTGTGGCTCTTTGTAAAATTTTATAGAGCACACGGTAGTACCCTTAATCAAAATTGACGACTGTTCAAATTTAAGGTTGGTTGAGGAAACGACGAGGTTAGGGTCGGTTATAGAAATACTTCGATTTGTTTGTCTAGTTCTTTGAAACGGTAATGACTGAACAACGTTCTATTACGTAATAGAACGTTGTTCAGTAATCACCAAGGATAAACCGTTTATGTACATTTTTCTATGATCAATTATCCATTTAGAGTGATTTTTGACTAATGGAGTACATGTATTAATTTAAGAACCTTAATTTTTGGGACAGTAAATACAATTGTCAATTTATTATTATGGTGGTCTCTGTTACTAAATAAGGAAATCCAACTTTTTTTTATCAGCAGGCTTATTTATACATAATCAGCACTTCACATATGTGTCACATTTCAGCACAGCTGATATTCAGTTGTGCTATTCCAATCACCATGTGCCTCGTCATTGTGTGTACCGCACGTTTATTAGTTGTAAGATTGCGATAAGATGTACATCTCATGTTCTGTTCGTGTACATCTGTTAATGTTCTGGTTTCTTAATCAAGAATTTGATTTTCGCATTTGCCACGATCATCGTATTGATATGAAACTAATTGTAACAGAGATCTCTGTGTGAAAGGGTGTGTAAAAGTATACCTTAAATGCCTCTGTATTTTATGAGTTTCAATCACATAAAACTGGTATCTGATTCATATACACTCCTTCCCAGATATATTGATATCGCTTATATCGATATCCCGCTTATATCGATACCTTTTTTCCGCACCAAATTAATAGACCCTCATGTTAAATGTTCTGCTTATATCAATATCCCGCTTATATCGATGCTATTTTCCCGCACCAAAAATATCGATATATCCGGGGACAACTGTATGTACTTTACTTCTAATACACATACTTACCGTTGATAGTTTTAGGGGTTCGTAGCTAGATAAATTATTAGTGGGAACCCCTATGTGTGAACCCCTATGAACCTTTGACTAATCGAATACTGATGTCCTAAAATAAGTTGCACCTTCAAAATTTGGTCTCATGTGCATGCAGCCAATTGTACAATTTATGGTACTCAGTATTTAAGTTCAGTTTAAACTTGCCGTTTTGTAGCGAGTCAGTTTCGAAATTATGTACCTTTGGTACAAACGACAGTATAAAATGATTGAGCTCAGTTAGCTAACAATTCGGTTGATAACCATTTTACCATTTATTGTAAGAGTACCATTGTACCGGTTGGACCGGAGCCCTTTGTTCCACTGAAAGGATTTCTGCTCAAGCTAAGAAATCTAAAACCATTTCGAGTTGGGAAACATTTAAGAATGGGTGGGACAAAATAAATGACAACTAAACATAGTCCGGAGAGGGGAGGGGTGCCCTCCACTCCCCACTACTACTATATCGAATATTATATCCGAATATTAATATTAATCACATCAATAATCACATCAATAATCACATCAATCCAATAAAGTTGGAAAAAGGGGTGCACCATCAACCCAATTTATTTTGTGATTCACAAGTTTCAAAGGTACTTGTAAGTAAATATAATCAATAGATAATTGAGCGGTGTCTTTTGCAGTCGAAATTGCTGAAAAGGAGTTAAATATGCCCCTGGCTCAAAGAGTTCAGCTGATGCGTGAAAAACAAAAGAAGGAGGCTGTATTGACTGGAAAAGCAAAAACAGCTTCAGGAGGTCAGTAATATTGATGCATTTCATTATAACTAACGGCATTAATTACCATTGTTAGTGTATGTTGAAACCGTTACTAATGTCTAAATTTGTACAGCCTTAGTATTTTACTAATTTCTCAGGTGGCGAATGGAAAATTGGTGCAAAGGGTGAGGCTTTTAAAACAGGAAGCTTGACTCCGTTTGTCGTATTCGAAGATAATAAATCTGCTTCAAGACCCAATATTGGTGATGGTAATTATTTTTTGTTGACAATTAGTAGACACGGATCAGAAGTCCTCAACTATGGACCAAGTTAGCACGTCACTTCTAAATAAGGACTCACCATTTCTCCATTATAAAACGCAAAGAAAATATAACACATACTTTAAAGGCAAAAATTTACCATTTCACTGACAAGTATTTCTTAAAGTTTTGATTATTTTGTAGACTTACTGTTTAACTTAAAGATCGAAACTGTTGCAGATGGAGACGAAGTCAACGTTGAAGAGGTTTCAGATGTCGTTACAGATAAATCGCCATCACACACGATGGCATTTACTACAATGAAGGATAAAAACGTAGATGATACTGAAACACGTGCATCTTTGGACGTGGAAGAAGAGTCAGTTGTCTGTGTCTTCTCCAGGAAGAAAACACACAAAGAAAGTACGAGCAGTTATTCCAGTTCAGAAGGCTCCATTAGTCTACAGGAACACACCACAGCTACAGACGTTAAAGATAATAATCATAATACTGTTCCAAAAAAGAAAAAGAAAAAATCACGGCGTGCAGCTATTGGATTTCCTAGTCAAGATAATGAAGATGTACCAACTGCAGCGTCTGCATCAGTGAGTGATGATACTGAGCCAAAAGCAGATTCTGTAGGGACCAGTAAAGAGGGTGAAACAAGGACAGGTAAACAATTTTATTATTTGTTTTAAATAAAAGCATGAGTGTCATGTATACAACAGGAAAATACAGCAAAACGTATACAAAATAACCTGAGCAATAGCAAACTAAAAGATTAAAATTTTAATTCTGCAATAATATTCTGTCAGAAACAAAGTGGGGAATAAGGAATTTGCTTTTTTGCTCATGCGGCATAATTGCCAAAGAGCCTTTCGAATCATGAACTGTCGTTGTCGTCGTCTATGCACAGCTGCCCTAAGCATACTATTGATCATTGAGACTTCATATCTTACACGCATATGCACCAATGTCCTGTCTCAAAGCCAAGCAAATATTATGGTGCTGTGATCATTATTCTCAAATTGGCAGCCATATTTGCATTTTTTTCTTTGAACCTTTCTCCTGACGGACAGTTGATGATACAAACTTCATATTTGGCAGTCTAATGCATGTACATACTCTCTTTATTACCTGTAAAAAATATGTAGATCATGCCACCCATATCTGCAGTTTAGCAGCCATGTTTGTGTTTTTTTCATAGATGATATACACTCCTCCCCAGACATATCGATATCGCTTATATTGATATCCCGCTTATATCGATACTTTTTTTCCACACCAAAGTAATAGACCCTTATATTAATTGTTCTGGTTATATTGATATCCCGCTTATATTGATCCTATTTTCCCGCACCAAAAATATTGATATATCCGGGGACAACTGTATTTGGGATCTGATCTTAGACCCGTTATGTGTATCCCATGTGATATTGTACCTATAGTGTCTTAGTTTTATGATATTGCCAAATGAGCTCAGGTCCGTCTGGACCTATTTTTTTATTGGAGAGTCTTTGATCCCAAAACCGTACCTGTATCCAGAATTACATAAACATCGTTACATCTTAGTCAAGTGAATTTGCCAATTCTCGCATTCAAAGTCTACGTAAATTGTTAAGTACTCATTAAACATCTAAA
>JBCAUI010115653.1:0-18702 GCA_038406195.1 Haplosyllis anthogorgicola
GTTCAGCCATCTCGTGACATTCTTGGGATAAACACAACACTATAAAGGAGAAGTACTAACCATCATCACATAGTTTAATACAACATTAGAACAATAGTATAAATAGTAAGAAGATAGAAAGTATCATGCAAAATGCCTATTGGCCTCTTTATTTGATGAAATAATTTTGCACACAGTTTACACTTAATTTTCCTGGGTTTTTTTCTTTGCTTTCCTTAAAGTGAAATCCTTAATGTTAATTTTTCCTTTTGCTTTTTTATTGCTTGGTTTTTTGTTTCCGAATTTTTTGGCTTTTGGTTCTGCTTGTTGTTTTCCTTGTGTTCTTTTTAATATCAAGTCATGCATGGCTGAGCTGCTTCTGCAGCTTTTTCTGATGTGTGTGTACAGTGTTTGCCTGTACCACTCTGCTGGCCAGTGTTACTAACTGGATTACTATGACTTGGATGAAGATTTTTTTTGTTTTTCTGAGTCTGAATGTCCTTTTGGTTTCTGTTTTTGACTTTCACTATCCAAATGTTCTTTTGGTTTACTTTTACTTTTTTTAGCCATTTCTACTGGATTTTCCACAGGTCCACTTGCAGGTGGTTTTTCAGCAGGTGCACTTAATTTCAGTTTTTCCAGGTGCCATTTCAGCATGGTACAGTTATGTTCATTGGTGTATGTATCAATATCATGAATTTTGCATTGCCCATGTAGGCAAATTTAAATTTGCAGCATTCAATATCCATCAAATTATTAGTGCACCAAAATATGCCAGCCATAAGGACTGCAACATGTACATGGTACATCCTAGCAAACAATAACAGTGCCATCTCATCCCATTGCCTACCAGGGCATGATATGATTATTATAAGCATCCAATGTTTGTCGTTTCTTGTTTAAGGTGTGCAAGCACATGTTTTTCACCCAATCAAAATGATCAGTAACCCATATGGCTAGATGTTAGCATAACTCTAGTATTGTCTTCTTAATTTGATGGGTAAATAGATGTACTGTTTCATCTCCTTTCAGGATGGGTCCACACTTGCACTGCAAAAATAAAAACATAACAACATGGTCAGTTATGTGCCTCAGTGTGTACAAGTGTACCTGCAATTGTTGAACAGAAACTCTGTAATTTAATAAAAAAAAATATGATTCATGGTTTTACCTCAACCATGTGTATTCCCAATTTTTTAAGAGTTTCACTCTCTGGTGAAAATGCTTTGGACTCCTTTAATTTTATTGTCCTTGGTTGATACTCCTTGTTTAGTGTTGCCCTATCCATGACTGTAAATTTGGTAAAGATGAAACAATTTTGAATTTAGTCATAGAAGCAAATGGTTTTAAAATGAAGAAATGGCAGCCAAAAAGTGATGTCACTTGCAAGTAATTCCCTATGCAATCAAATGGATTTCTTTCTTCACAAATCAAATGCTACTAAATGGATTTCTATGCTGGTCATAATATTACAGGTACTTGGTGCATGGGGATTCCATTCAATCACTGGCATGTCATTTCAGGATGGGAAGAGCAAATGATCAGAAATGCATAATAAAAACTTGTAGAGCAATATGGGATGGGTTGGTAGATGAATATATGCCACCCCCCAGATATGAACAGATAGAGAGCAATTGAAAAATGTTTCTGTCACAGGTGGAACTTTCCAAATTGTATTGAGGCATTGGACAGTAAGCATGTGGCTGTTAAAGCTCTGAAAAAATCAGGAAGTTGTACTACAACTGCAAGGGTCACTTTTCAACAGTCCTGATGGCATTGGTTGATGCTGAGTATAGATTTATTTTTGTTGACATTGGAGAATATGGAACCAATGCCGATGGAGCAATCTTCAAAAATTCCAATTTTGGGAAAAGATTTATTAACAGACATGCCAGATGTGCCTCCACCAAAAGATCTTCCAAATTGCAACAACAGTGGTCCTCTCCCACATTGTATTGTAGCAGATGAGGCTTTTCCATTGAGAATGGACTTGATAAGACCATTTCCCAGAGGAGGCAGTGATCACAAATTACCATATGACCAACAAATATTCAACTATCATGTCAGCAGGACTAGAAGGATTGTGGAAACTTCTTTTGGCATACTTGTACAAAGGTGGCATATTTTCAACTGTTGGATTGACTGCAAAACTGATAATGTGGATGTTATTGTACAGGCAGCTTGTATTTTGCACAACTATCTAACAAAACAGAACATGGATTTACCAGCCACCATAGCATGATTAAACCCTAGAGGAGATCCCTATTTTGTACCTAACCTCCATGCCTACCATTCACCAGCAATTGCACAACAAATTCAGGATATATACAAGAATTATTTCATACATGATGGAAGGGTAGCTTTGCAAGATGGTAGAATAGTACAGTGAAAACTACATAACTTAATACCTGTTGTAGGCTGTCATGTTGTGATAGACATATTCCCCACCCATCCCTCACATAGGTGGAGGTTGTGGTGGTGGTGTTTGGCATCTTGGTGGAGAGGAAGGAGGCTGTGGTTGGTTATTTGGAGCCCTTGCCTGTTTTACATACTTTGTGACAATTGCATTAATATCATCAATATATTCCTCAATTGCCTCTTCAGACAAAAATTTCTTGAGCCTTTTATGAATTGCCACCAGGCTAGGATGTATTGCTACATCTGTATTCTCCTTTGTTGGAGCAGGAGTAGCTTCCTCTTTTTCAAGCAAATTGATTACTCTTTGCTGCAGTTCCAAATTCTGAGCAGCCCATTTTGTTAGTTTATGAGGTGGAGGTTGAGCTTCTACCTCAGGCTCCACAAGAGCATTATTATCTTGCTCACCACCACCACCACCATTGCCATCATTTTTCTCAGCAGCAGGAGTAACATTCGATGTAGTTCTGTTATTACAAACAATTATTAGGTGTTACTTATATTATGACACATGCAGATTACTATTTAATATATGCATTCCACTTAGTACTGTTATGCCTATGTTATTTATCTTACTTGCACTTGTAAACAAATGCCTTTATAAATGTCATCCTCTGGAAAAACTTCCATTGCTCTGCCTTCACAGCTTTCTCAGTCCCTTCAGATCCACTTTTCAGATTCAACCTGTTTTGATATGTGTCCACTAGGTTTTTCTGTGCTATCTGACATGCACTTACTTAAATAATAATAAGATTTCTTGGCTTAAATACATGCTTTGTTAGTCGGAATCCATTTAGTACTGTCCCCAAAAATGAACATGGGAAGAAATCCATTTCGTACCAAATGGGTATGAGCAGCAGGGCATGGCACTAGCAAGTTTTGATATTTGGACATAGATAAACATGTTTGCATCATAAAAACATAGATATCTTAATGTCCATTTTTTGGGTGGCACCCCTTTTAATAACTGGTAATTATGACTATTGGGCAACATTTTCCAATACACCTCTAGAAAAGATTTCAGCATGGCTGCCATGTGGGTTGCAAATTCTTCAATTCCTGAACTTGTGAGGCAGATAAATACTATAAGAAGAGAAATTACCACCATACAAAGGCAGCTAAGTGATGGTTGTGATGTTAGGCATGAACAGAGGCTTGAACAGAAGCTTGCTTTCTTGGTAAAATGGTTGGAAATTGCTGTGAGATTCTGTCAAATGATCCTGCCTTAGTTTCACTGCCATAGGCTGATGGTTAGGGTATAAATTTATTTACTAGTCCTCCACTGGGGCTGCAACAGGGCTGCAACAGGGCTGCAATGGGGCTGCAATGGGGCTATGCAACAGAGCTAGTGTGGGGTTATTTATACCAATTGGATTTTTCCAAAATTATGATGCATACAACAGTATACATCCAGCAATTTCTATTGCAGGCTGGCCTTGTTGGTACAATACATCTGTGTGTGTGTTTGTTTGCATTAGACTCTGGTGAAGACACAGACAATTGGGCTTGAGATTATTACCACAGATGTATTATCAAGGAATAAAAAGATCAATTACTTGAAATCACATTGTTGTAGTTCTTACACACTGCATTTATATACCATTGTAGATTGATTGGGACTCAATATTAAAAATTAACTCACCAAACAAACATAATCATTGGAATCCATTTAGTACTCAAGTGTCTACATTCAATTGCGAGTTGCCTCAATATTTAAAATTAGCTGGTATATTATCAATCATAACCATTGGAATCCTTTTAGTACTATTATTCCTTTTATTACTATCTTTTTACATACCATCTCATCCACATGCAAGACTGACATCTTGCTATTCAGCTGCTTTTTCATCCCTATCATGGAATTTTATGTTTGCTTTGTCATACAGACAAGTATGATGTTGAATTTCATCGATTAATTTACATTTAAATTGAAAATCCAATTCTTTTGTATTGTTTCCTGAAGCCATTGTTGAGGATGCTTGAGAACAATGGTGACTTTTCCCGCCAGTAGCCAAATAAGGGAGAAAAGGCGGCAAAAACGTGACTTTTATGACATCAAATTACTTATTTTGAGCAATATTTGGAGCAAAACAAAGAAATGACAACAATTCCATGTGTTTTAGCCTTTATTTATCCTTTATTTATAATCTTTTGTAAATACACTTGCACCTTTAAAGCAAAGAAAAACACTCAGTGTGACCGCCGTGACGCTACATAATTCGCTGACGCTCATTGTGGCCGAACCATTAGAACGTACATATGCTACATGACATGCGTAAAACCTACTGTATTAATTTCTTAAACGAATAAGGTATCATATCAAGTTACAAACCGGAAAGCTAATTATAGAATCGTGAGATTGGATGATTATGAAGAAATGATAGTCGCGTGTTTAAAGATTTACTCTCAGCGTCTGAGAAACAAAGACAGTGGTTTTCATTATTCATACTAACAATTTGTACGACTGTAGTTGTATCTTTAATATGAATATGAGTTTCTGTCATGAAAGCTGACTCGGCAGCTTTCATTGTTCCCACAGAAAACGTTCGTTAAAAACAAGTACTTCTTTGTCATTCTTACTATTTTATTCACTCAGTGGTAATCTAAGTTTATTTTGGTACCATCGATGAATGAATTTATTGTCTTTCAGTAACATTGGAAGTAACAATTGAACAACTAGCAGTTTCGTCTTTCTTACCAAAGCTGTAAATTCCATTGCGACCATCACAGTGAAGTTTCGCATTAAAATATTGGTTAAAAAACACTCGTAATATAGTATCCACTGTTGCATAATGTCTACATTCCAATGACACAATGATCCTTAGAAGGGTAGAATCTGCTTTCTGCCCACTGAATCCATTAAGAAGTCATGTGATACTGGAACTTTTGCAGGATCCCATCTGAAGGTCTCCCTCTAAGGTTCAGCTTCTTTGTGGAAACTCAGTGCTTTTTGGGCTAACTTTAACAATAAACCATCTTCTTAGATTTCTTAATTCTCGAAGTGCTTTTGGCATTACTATTACATCAAACCGGTAGTGCACAAATAGTTCCTGCAGCGCTAATAATAATTTTTGATAATTTACATAATTTTCTGGATCAGCTATTCTCCTAACTCAAGCTTTCTACTTTGTACGAGGTCGCACTGTATAGGAGTGTTTGTAAACCAGCCATCGTAACTTCGCAACACTGTGTCAAACAACCTACAACTGATTGTAGCACAAAGTTATGGAGCTTGTTAATTCGAGGGACAGTCACAAAACTAATGACGCTAAAGCCAAGGTCAGTGTATTGGAACACAAATGAAATTATTATTTTCATCCAGGATATCGCATTGCATTTCATTGATAATAATAATAATACAATTGAAATGTCCAGTCAGGAAACAGACAGATACATCTGTTATGTGCTAAATGTAATTTCATGTGGTCACCATGTCTAACTTGGCCTGTCATACAGATTATTTGACTTTCGGTTTGTATGTTATTTAACTTTATTCATTTCATGCTAAACTCAATGAATTCAAACCTACAAGGAATTTTAAGTGCATGACATAAATATTTTTTCTCATCTATCCATTAGTGACCAAAACTCCCATATTTAAGCTGAATTTCTGTTTTGATGAAGTAAGACGTTTCTATTTTGTTGTTCGTTACGATTGAAATTTTGTCCCGAGTGTAAGACATTTCTGTCACCAGACCAACACGAAGTTATGTCACTGACTGACATTTGACTTAAATTATGTATGTCTCAACAGGAAGTTAGCAGATGGATCTGGCTGTCCCTCACGCTTTTCTAATTTCCTGTTCTACTTTCCAAATATGGTCATAGTGTTTATTTCGGAATTCTTTAATCTGTGATGTTATCATTGACATTTCCACCATGCATGTCATGTCATTTTGACATAGTATGATAATTCCACACATTTTAGTCACAAATCTACTCTTTACTCCAATACAACTTTCCACGTGTTCTCTGAAGTAATAACAAAGGATAGCAATATCAATCCTTGTAATAGGACATACATAGTCTAGATACAACCCCAAGCAAATCCGTACTGAAGACCAACTGATGTTATCTGCACCATAAACCATACTACATACAGACAAGCCGTACGTAAGCCCTTACAACACTTGTACAGCAAAATATTTCGCCTCGTGCCCCGCTAGTCTCTCTGCATTCACGAGATGGTTTTGTTGTGTTCCTGGCAGCCATTACATTTTTTGAGACCTGGACCCCTCCCAGACTAGAGTCAAGCCAGACAGAGTTGTGCCAAGCCATTTCATATCATTTTAGACACTTTCTGGGGAAAATAAATTCAGTGTATTTTAGTGTTGTATTTAGAAAAAATTTGGTAAATACGGCATGAGGCTCTGTGCACCGACAGGTCATCCCCTGTTTGAACTCGAAGTAGTACCAGTATTCGGCACACTGGGAAGATTCATCACTGATGACCAATGCACTCAAGCCATATGGGTGAGCGCTCATTACCTTTGCTAATGAACTGAGCTTTAAAGGAAAAACTCGATCGCAAAGACTCATTTGTTGATGAACGCTTATTAATGAAAAATATGTTCTATTAACACGAGTAAAAAGGTAAGAATAGATGGTCTCTTTCTGTCCGTTTAAGACCTAGGCAAATATGGACCACAAAACATTGGGAAAAGACATTGGGATCATTCACAAAATAAACCATCAGTTATCTACGAACTTGGACTGCAGCCTGTAAAAGTAACCTTTACAAGAACGAGATTACAATTATTTATGACATAACTTGCTAAAGTAGTATTAAGCTAGATGTTTCTGTTTAGTCTGAATTGAAAGCCTCGTCATCGAGATGCGCCATGCCATCTATTCAATTTTTACATAACAGTATTATTGTAAATCTCATTTTGACCAATAAATGAGGAGATTCATCTTAATTTGTGGAATTAACTTGATGGCTTACCCGGAATTGATCTTTTTGAGGCTTTACTTTCCATTTTCAAAATCTCACTGAGATTCCTATCTTCTTCAACATCTTGATGACTTTATCAAACCATGTGGCGGCGGAAAGACAGACTGACAGGCAGTGATTTTGTTCTGACTCAAATTTTGGCGTCTAGAGTGTAGGTAAAAATACCGCTGATGAATTATTTCATTAACCTATTCATCATACACCTTGGATTTCCAGACCTAATAGATTAATGTGGTTGCAATTATACACTTTATTTCAGTTTTACTTCTATCTGTACGCTTGCATACCGACACAAAATCCAATGAAAGAAGGCATGAGAATTCAGAAGCTGTGAAACTGCTTTGCATGACAAGTTCAAATGTCACACAAATGATTTCCACACAAATTCATTGAATTAATGATGGAAGCATTCTGTTCGTCTTTTATGTATATCCCAGGTAATTATCAAAATAGTTTTTTACATGCAATGTTCAATTTATAAAAGATTTTCCATTCACCCAGGGTTTTTTTGCAATAAATATTGAACACAGTCACATAACTATGGATTTGTGGGGCTTGTAATTCGAATGGATGTTTTGTTCTAACTACAATAGTAGATGGAGCTAAAACTATATGCATAACTGACGTACAGGCAAAAAATGTCTCGTACCGTACCTTACTAAAATGTATTATTGTCCTCCTTGGTAGAAGGTAACCATAAGCAAATCTATTAAATCATGAATGATTTGCATGTGAACTGACGGTGTAATAATTCCAGATTTAAATTATCCTTACCTGATCCACAATAAGTTGCCAGACAGAGGCTCTCTTTAAAATATTTCGAATTAATGTTGGAAACATGTGCTTAGCAGTTTAAGTCCATTTTAATGAGTTCATTTGTAAATTGAATCACAAACATTTTTCTGCCTAGTTTCAGGATATCTTGTTTCATGACAAAAGCAGACCAAAATGTCATGTCCGTGTAGCAACCGCACGGGTAGTCTACTGGACAAACGAATTGTCACAGTTGGTCACCAAAGGGGATCACTATGACTAAAACAAATCTTGCGTAGTGCTATTATGTAACGCAAGAATTGGTACCAAGGTTATGTATTGTGTAGGTTAGTTACTGAATTCGACGAGTTTATTGCAATAAACACTCAATTTACCAGCAAAGCACTGAAGAGAGAACAACGATTGTTTTCTTCTTTTTTTTAGTTGAGGCACAATGATAAGACATTTTACATTTGAAACTCAAAGGAAAGAGAAAAATCCTGCAGTCCAGTTCTTTCTTGGCTAAGGGAACCGATACGAGTGTTTTTTTTATTCAGAGCACTGTAAAGATGAAATTTAAGAGTTCACGTAAACATTTTCTCTTCGAAGAAATCAGAAACTAGAAGGCCAATATGTTCATTGGACGATCAATACATCAAAAGGGTCCACCAATATGGAAGAAAACTTATATTAACTGGACCTGATATCAGCAAATAATCTAGAATGGCACTTGGAATACACCCTTTGAACTTTTCTCAAATTACCCGAAGAAGGCCAGTTCTCAGAGGAGGATCCCAAACTCTCTTTTAGGAAATTGTACTGACCCAGTCAAGGTTATAAGAAAGTGAGCTTTGAATAATGGAATTAGGGTTGTCCAGATGCAATTAGTTGCAATGTTTAAGTTGGCAATGACAGAAAAGGGTCAACTGAAAACAACAGGACGAACAATTGTTTCGATTGTTTCCTGCCTTTTCATTGAAGATCAGTGAAAAAAACAAACTTTTAAAAGGGAATGATTTCACTATTGAATACTATGGTCATCTTCAGGAAAATTGAGTATTTTGCTAACAGATAACGCTTTGCATTGTTTATCAAATGTGTTTGTTCTTCTATTTATAGACGTGCTTGATGAAAAAATGACATCTGGAAAATATTCGGAGAATTAGTATGCTGAATCATGAAGCAGACGGATGAATCTGTTTTATCTAAAGTGTAATATCCTGTTGAAGTTCCTGTTGACGGCTACAAGGCCGAGTATGTGGTCAACAAACACGTCATGTCGGTACGTATTTGAGTGCACAAGAGTTTTCTGTAACTCATTGTCGAAGTGGCGTTAAGATACCACTATTGTGATAAATTGTCTACATTTTACCTTAATTAACTTAACTTAGTTAACTTTACTAAAGCTGGCAGAATCTGGTAGAAAAAGTTTACTCAACAATTACAAATGGGGCTGCTATTAAGACTATTAAGGTTAGTTTCATTAGTCACAAGTCTAATCAGCTAGACTGATGCACATGTGGAAAAATGAAGGACTAGTACAATTTCCTGTTCTAACGTAAAGAGACCGTGCTGCTGTCTGAAAGATGACAGCATTTACCAGGAGGTATCTCGTGGTATCACGTAATAATCTTGGCAAACATATATCATCAGTTTACTCATATTGCAATCATCATGGCCAGGAACCCGCAGGCTTTCTTTTACGATATGATTAATGATTCTTCTATATTCCCCCTCTATACTACAATGTAGAGATAGCTTAGTCAGTGGAGTAGTAGACTCTTATCAAAGAGGTTCTGGGTTCATATCCAAGTTCAAGTGCAAAAAAATCATCAGATTGAAACCATTGTCCTGAATGAATTAGGAGACCAATGCTTGTGTGTATATGACATCACTAAGTAAAACAAGGCGATAACCTGTCGGCTACCAAGCTTCATGCCGCCATTTTGTCTGTCATGTGACGTGTGACATCCTTGGCACCTTGCCAGAACTTTCAGAAATCAGGTCAGAAATCAAAGCTACAATTTGGTGAAAACAGAAAGCTGAATGCCCGATAGAGGGCATTCAGCTCAGTGAGTGAAATTTGGTGAATTGGTGATTGAAGATCATTTCTATATCTGGAAATATGATAAAGCAGCTCCGGTATTTGATGCGTCAGTGTCCGAGCAAATAACTTAGTTTTCCATAGCAAGTGATCTAATACACATGGACTTGCAGCTTCATTTAAGCTGCTACAGTGTGTAGAGTTTTAGAACGAAGCTGTGGAAGCAATGTAATTACAGACACCTTACAAAGGCACGGTACAGGGAGAGCTTTGATGAGAAGGAAATACCGGAACAGAAGAGCTGTTACACTACAGAATAACTTAATACTAAGTGTACTTCATGAATTTCGGTTTTGATCTTTTATTATGCAAAGGCATTATACGTTGACGCTTTCATTAAGGGATTAATGACTGACACGTGTGAATAGCAGTGATGTTATTGCACTAGGAAAGGCAAGTGCGGAAAGAAAAATCGGTGAGTATGTGTAGCTTTTCTATGTGAATGCATATGGATGTACTGTCGATTAAACTAGTTTTACACTCAGAAATTAGCTGCATCTGGAACAGATTGGTTCCAAGTCAAATTGTAACTAAGCAGAGGAGGATATCTTCATTCAGGATTCTTTATTTTGGAACTGAAAAGTCTTTTCTGAAGATTTTTGTGGATCAATGTCCATCTCAGGTTGTGGGGAATCTCAGAGGTATCTCTTCCTGTTACTTTCAAGTGTACGTTTGCTTGGAAAAGCAGCGTGGAATTTCGTTGTTCACAAAATAGGAATTTTCAGCCAGATTAGGAAAAATTATTTTGTCAGAGGAAAATTCAGATGAAAGTTTTCAGGATCAAAATTTTACTTTTAAGTGAATTTGACGAGAACTGTTCCGATCCCCCATACAGATCGCTTCCTTCGATGACGAAGTTTCTGCTAAAAGTTTAATTATTCACGTGTTGTCCCTTTGTTTAGCTATATGTATCAATCAATCAATCAGCATTGTAAACAAAATATCATTAAATATTAAAACTTGTGACACTAATGGCTACGCATTGCCCTAAAATAAATTTTTTACATTTATAAAGGGAATTTGGATTGGGATGCTACAAAAACAATGCAAGATTCCTTGTACTAGGAACATGTTTGTGAATTCATCTGTTCACGCTTGTACCTCTACTGACATAACATTGCTATATCTATAGTTAAGACACCTTTAACTTAGCCCTCAGTCTCCACCAAAATCTGATGAAGTAACAGTAAAATCGGCATTGGGCCTACCAGCCATTGGGCAAACTTCTGCTATCCACGTGCTAATTTTTAATCAGCAAATTAATTTTTACTTAGCATTTTGTATTCTATTGGACTAACCTACTGTCATCCACGTACTTTTGTTCATGAAAACTTGAGAGTTCGCCCAATGTAGATTTTACTATACTTAAAGCATAAAGTAGACGTCATCAGAATCCTGAAAGGTACTCAGCTTCAGTCAGTAGTTAGTTAGAAATCCTCCATCGCGCACATAATCCTAATGCGCACTTAAAATGTGTCAGGGGACACAAGATAACCTGTCACATATGGTGAGAAGCTTAAAATTCCCAAAGTGGGCAAAGGAAAATCTTAGATTATCACTTCCTGTTCCTCTGCTAGAGGCACATTATCAGGCTATAAATATTTAATAGACATTTCAAGTTCACTCGAGTGCGCACTAGATTCTAGAGGAAGCAACGTCTTGTTGTTTGTTCGTTCTGTCTCCTTTCTGTCTGTCTGTCTGTCTGTCTGTCTCTCTCTCTCTCTCTCTCTCTCTCTCTCTGTCTCTCTACGTTGCGTATTATCAGCATTAACAGGACAATGCAAATTTCAATTAGAGAGAGAGAGAGAGACAGAGACAGACAGACAGACAGACAGACAGACAGATTGACAGATTAGTAATTAAATTCGAGAACAAGGATAATAACAACCAGGATATTTGAATATCTCAGTTTGAACACATTTTCGTACAATATAAAAAGGATTAAATACACAGTTTAACTAAATTGATTGACTCACCCGCACAATGATAAATATTTATCTTATCACATCTGGCATATGAAACTTCCATGGTAAGCCTTGACCCTGACTTTTCATTTCTCAACAGAGATGCTAGTTCTGTGCATTTATTGACTACCCTTTGGGATTCCCTGCTTAAACTAATCGGTGGTCACTTTGGTGCCTTGACCCCAAGCACAAGTCAAATGTATCATTAACTGTCAGAACATTTTTTCTACTTGACTAAGTTGTGCCAAATATAGCAGTTCCTGCCACCTTGGACTTCGGTTTGTGGGTCATGGAATATCTTGTTTAAACATGCAGCAGGGTACTCGTATGAGGCAACGGATTGCTAGCACGTCTTGAAATATTTTTACCTTGAAAAATCTATAGTACCAAATTGAAGTATTCTAAGACTTCAATACCATAAATAATTAAAATCTACTAATTTTGGTTAATAATTTAATTTTTTGTTAATTGTAAAGAAAGAATATATTGAACTTTACATTGGATAACAAACATTTTATTCCCTCGGGATGTATTGGCGTTTAAATTGTGATTCATAAGTGGAAACCATGATCTACATTAATGGACACTTACCTTGACCAATAACAAATGTCATGTATAAATAGTATCACGTATACCTGCAATTCATGTCCATGTTAACCAAACATGTCTTGATCAATCTGCTTGTTTGTACAACTTTCGGTCAGTGTTCGGACTCCGGGAAATGACATCTACTGCGCCATTGATCTACCAGCTCGATCATTTTCGCGTCAGAATATTCGATATACGTTCTTTTGTTTTGTTTATTGACGTTTGATTGGAAACAAAAGTAGCCTGCATTTGTACCTTCTGTTTTACAACTCGGGAATCGTTTCCTACAGGGTTGCCGCTGCAGTTAAAAGTGAGGGACATTTTGTCCCACATACCTGTATCCTGTATTTGGGGGAGGGACATTTCCATTGCAGTGAGGGCATCATAATGAACCACTCAAGTAAATTTTAAAATTAATCCTATACTAAAATTTCGAATATAAACATGCTCAAATTCAAATATAAAAATATCGATAGCTTCACAAAAGCTATGTTAAAGGTAGAAATTTCGGGGCCACCTTGGACCCCTCTTTCCATTTCTGGGGGACATTTCTAAAATTTATGCGGGAAACCGCGTGCCCGTACTGCAGCGGCAACACTGTATCTATTTGAGGTACATTGTGTGGCGGCCTTCTGTCTCTACGAAATGCACTTGATATATGTGCACTGTGTATCGAAATAGCAATAAACGTTGAATCATGAATGCTAATAATAATCCTTAATAAATTGTATTTTTTCAATTTTAAATTTGTCAATAGTTTTTCAACATTTCATCACGTCATTATGACTTATTTTCTTTTGTCCAAAATTCAGTTTGCTTATATCAGCTGAACAATCAGATTGAATAGTTTTATACCTGTTCACACGGCGGTAGTTTCTTCAAAGAAATTGCACACGGTGAACTTTTCTATCAATTTAGGAAAGTTTAAGAACAAAAGAACTTTATGTTGTGTTATTTTTTCTTTTCTTTTCTTTTCTTTTCTTTTTTCTTCTTTTTTTCTTCTTTTTTTGATCAGGGACAATTTTGGAGGCCACTGATTTTACCCTTATTTTGGACTTCACGTGAACCTCCTTATGCCATGTTCTCCGATTGCATTCAAAATTAAATAATTGTGAATCACTAAATCTGGACTCCTTGTTGCTTTGACTAGTTGTCCATGATGTCGCACAATATTTATTCCCGGATCTTTACTGCGGCAATCGTATAATTAACAGAACGCAGTAAATGTATACAGCCGCGAGAGTGTAAATAATTGCGTATCATTTGACTGTCACCATGAGGGCGACTTACTTTCCGCCGTTACTCTTAATAATGAACTAAAAGCATCCATCAGACATCTTAAGAATACAACTACTTCTGTCTGATTAGCATTCGCGTGGGTTTCTTCCCATCTGTCACTTCTAGTTAGCGCGACAAAATGACTTAAAAGCGAAAATGTACAACATAAGTGTTGAAAGCAATGGCGGATCTGGGGGGGGCCCCCCCCCCCAACGGGAAATCCTTGATCCGCCCCTGGAAAGTACGCATTTCTGACGAGTGATGTTATTTATTGTTACTTCACAGGAGAGAAAAGATTCCGTTGATCTATGCATCTGTATTGTTACAAAGTATGATTTATCTAATCTTATGTGATCATTACCATAAAGTGCGTAATGTTTCATTATAGGGTGATTTGTACGTCTCAAATCTCGGTTAACGGTAGATGGCGACATTGGCTTAAGAAGTGGCCCGTGTGGCAACAGCTATGCTATCATTTCCTAAACCGAAAGACTTTTAACGAAGGATTCAAGGCAAGAAAATTATTGTTCAAACAATCGAAATCACTTTGGGTTTTATTAGCCTTAATAATTTGTTGTTTCTAAATGTCATATCAATCTTAATCGGTTTTATCAATTCTGCTTCTTGATGTCTTATAAAAAGTGTAAAATGTATTTATCAAACATTACATATATTCAACTAAAATACATTGAATAACTAAAGGAATGAATAATCTACACAAGTTTGATGATAGCCGTGTGGTACATTTCTTAGTCCTTACACAAAATGGTACACAAGGGAGCTCCCATAAGATAGTGTTAAAAGTTCTGATACGATTTTGTGTACTGGCCTGGTATAGTATAGTAGTCCATAGTGGGACCCAGTGTTGGAAACTTGTATCTTTTGTTCAGATTTACATTTTTTCCCAATTTTTGTTTTGAAATCAATCTTAATTACCAAGAGCTAAAACATCTTAAATTTGTTTTTTAATAAAATAATAATGTCATATCAAAATATCTATTTTTCTAAATTTTTTGTGGGACTCAGTGTAGGGCATGGGTTCCTATACTGGGGCCCAGGGGTTCCTAGAGTGGGGCTCTTTCAACATATTCAATTTTACACCTATTTGTATTGCTGAAAATGAAAATTTGAGATAAAAGCTACAACTATCAGGCTATATGACTATATTTTGAATTTTAATTTTAGAGTAATATAACACTCTGAAAAGTCATTTTTAAATTTTCACCTTTTCTCAGGTGTGTTTATAGCAGGGCCCAAAACTTCCAGTTCACTTTTGAGGATCTTATTAACATTTTTTATCCATTTTTTGCAGAATATGCTATTAGGGACTGTTATTTAGTTGTCTACAAAGTTTTGTAAGTTTTTTCCAAGTTAAAAAAATTTCCCTATAGAGTGAGAGGGGATTTAATATCAACATCTCACTTCAGATCATCAGAATATCAACAATATGGCAGCTGAAGACTAAAAATGTTTTAGGCCTTTAGTATAACTCTTTAGCAATGTATTAAAATTAGTTTTGTGTCAATTGCAGTTTATGCCTTAAAGCAATAATTGAACCAAACATTGTGTCATTTTTTTGGAATTTCAAAATGTCACTTTTTCCCCAAAAATATCCACTTCAAGCTCTTATATCTCACAGCATTTTAATGTCATTGCCTTTTTTCACAGAAGTAATACTAAATGATGATACAATTTAAATTTGACATCAATTGTGCAAATTGACAAAGGAATTACAATGCTATGGCCATTTTGTCTTAAGGGCCCCACTATGGGGGTGGGTCCCGCTCTGGGCATCCATACTATACTGTATTGATCTATCATGTACCAATACAAGAAGTTTTCCCATCCAAGCAGCTTCATTCAGCCCTGCCTTACTTACTTAAGCTGAATGTATCAAAGCTTTATAGTATGGAGCTGTTAACCAATGTAATTATACACATCACTCAGAAATACTGAGACGAGTTGTTTGATCTGCAGGCAATAAAAGATCACAAGAACCATAAAAGGATGGTGAACACTTTACTGGATTAAACGCTTTCTTCAATTAGTGCGAAGGCAAAACAACATTATACATCAGTGATTTAACTGATAACACCTAAACGAATCACCTGAGCTGTTCTGACATGTTCTTTTTCAACGTGACAGCAAAACACTAGTACATTTAGTAGGTGAAACACCTGAGGCAGCTTAAGTAATTTCCTAAGCCCATAAAGTCTTATTGTGGCTGTTGAGTTTACTAGAAGTGAATCTAAGAAGGTTAGTGTGTCTGATGAATAATTTATTTCTGAAAAGAATATGCGCAAAGTGTAACGACGTAGGAGACATGACAATACTCTTTTGTACGAAAAAATGCAACTTAACTGGCAATCAATAAAAATAACATCTTGTGTCGGTCAATTAATCTCGTCTTAAATAGTACACGGAATTATACGTCAGATTATGAAATTGCTATAAAAAACTGAATTTAGCCTTTTACTATGAGAGATGTACGTTTGCTTTCAGTACACGGAATTCGTATCAGAAGTTTAACAAAAGCGCATCAAAAGCACAGCGTGAAATTCTTTTGTTCTCTCCTTTGTTCTCTTCGTTTCCAAAATGATAAGATTTCTGTGTACTGTTAGCGATTAACGCTTTCCTATGAAGCCTTGGACTGTAGAATGTACACCACTCTTTATTTACGGTGTAAAAGGACTAGAACGACAGTCTCTCGACTTTTAGATGATTTATTAACTCTTGTTACAAATGCATGTAGTCTGAGAAGGTGCAATTAGAACTAGCAAATATGGCTACTAGTGATGCTACATGTAACTCTAATTAACCAATAGGATAGTCTCTAGACTGTCACATGACTGCAGTCTTTAGACTATAGCGCTCCTGATGGTAACTCTGACCAAAGTCTCTAATCCTTTAACATACGGTATTTTTGTTATAACTATTGGATGTGTGTCTTTATAAGATGTAGGTGTTGTATTAGCCCATGGTTAAACGTTTTGAGGATGATCTGTGCTCTGCGGTAAACTATGAACTCTCAACTTGCTAGCTGTGGGCTCCATCGAACGTATTTTCAATAATTAGAATCTAACAGTAAATTCTATTCCATCGGACGCACTTATTGTGTTCTATTGCTTTACTCTCTTTAATGTACTGTAAGATTCACGAATTTTTAATGCGCAGTTCGCCCAAAGCAGATTCCACTGTGTTGTCATGTTCATCTTCCGAATCCATTTAACAAGTCGGGTTAAATTGTATGTTGAAAGCCTACGTACCATTTGTCGCACGAAACACAACCGTCACTTATCGGAAGAACTGAACAGGTTTTCGTTTGATACTAGATCCCTAACCTTTCATGTCATAATTGAAAAGACTCATTTCATTTCTAAATCGAGCAAAGTGTAAAGGCGAAAAGAAAATACTTCTAAACTCTGTAATTTCAACTGCTTATATCGGCTGGTGTGGATGTCACAAAATTTAGCTTTCATCAGATTTATTCACAGTTGCGCATGGTGCGCTATCATACGGCCTTTTAGTGCAGATTTTATTTTTCAGATAATTTCGTAATTAATTATCTGTCGAATGACAGAGTATGTGGTCGTCCGTCTAAAAAAAACTGACCATCTGAAAACGATGCTCATCACACTTACGCTCCATGACGTTGTTTTCTTTGGTGACGTCATGACGTTAGATACCATTGCTATGACATTCGACAGACTAGTAGTTGCACAACTACTTTTTTATTTCTTCTCTTTTTTCTTTGATTTCATTTACTTTGAGATAAATTGTAGTTTATTGAAATCTGTATCCTACAGGTATCCCCCAATGACACTAACATGTAAAGGACCAATTTTGAGTGATTTCATCCCCATTTGAACAGAATTACTAGGTGTAGCATTCAGAGCCTGGATAAGTTTTTGGGGCAATAGCATTCTACACTCATGTGCATCATGATTAGAGCGTGACAATCCTTCGTTCTCAAACGATCTAAAATTGATATAAACGTCAAGAATTGCATGATAAAATATTACTGTTACTCTGTTCTGAAAGTGTGCACTGGTAACACCTGTATAGACTAGTCTACTCTATTTGATTAATTTGATTCATTCTTTTTCAATCACACAAAAATCATACAGAGGAAAAATAAATATTACCCTATAATTTACGTTATTTGTTCAGCCTTTTCACAGAAATATAAAAGTCTCTAAAAGATTTTAGATTAAACAGCGTTACTTTGGTTACTTTGGTTCTATATTAAATGTTGGAGCACTTCGTGACCCTGACATTAAATGGTGGATCGTTTCGTGTCCCTGACATTAAATGGTGGAGCGCTTCGTGACCCTGACATTACAGAGCTTTGCGAATTGAGCTAAATTATGACTGACGTTATCCATTCGTCTGAACGTTTCCATTGTTAGTGTATTATTGTTGCCTGGATGTACAAATATTTGCCTGCTAAGGTTACGCAGCGAGGAATAAGGCAGATGATTTTACAATTTATTAGTGTAGTTCCGGATTCATAATGTCATGGAGAATTGACCTTGTCCTAGAATTGCCTGTATATTTCACACGTGTCTAAGAGCTTGGCCACACCAAGCCTTAGCGTTTGCTTTTGCTTTTGCTTTAGCGTTGGAAAATGATTGGGTCTCTATTTAGTTTAATGTGGTGGCCACACC
>JBCAUI010115764.1:0-18698 GCA_038406195.1 Haplosyllis anthogorgicola
ACATTTTGAGCCTGGATCGTCAGTTCTAATCTCAGCCGATCTCCCATGTTGTGGGGGGGTACACCCCTATTTTTGCCAAAGTGCATGAAAATGAGCAAAATGAGCCAAATATTGGCCGGCCGATTTTCCAAATATCGGCCGGCCGATTTTATAATTTCCAGGCTGGGCACCCCCACCCATATGTGTGCCCATGCCCATGCATGCACCCCCACCCGTATGTGTGCCTGCACCCATGCATGTGCCCCCACCCATATGTGTGCCCACACCTGTGCATGCACCCCCACCCATATGTGTGCCCGCACCCATGCATGTGCCCCCACCTGTATGTGTGCCCATGCTCATGCATGCACCCCCACCCGTATGTGTGCCCACACCCCCACCTGTATGTGTGCCTGTGCCCCCACCTGTATGTGTGCCCATGCCACCACCCATATGTGTGTCTGTGCCCGTGCATGCGTCCCGACCCATATGTGTGCCCACACCCATGCATGCGCCCCCACCCATATGTGTGCCTGTGCCCCCACCCATATGTGTGCCCGCGCCCGTGCATGCACCCCCATCCGTATGTGTGCCTGCACCCGTGCATGCACCCCCACCAATATGTGTGCCCGCACCCATGCATGTGCCCCCACCCGTATGTGTGCCTGCACCCGTGCATGCGCACTCACCCGTATGTGTGCCCGCAGCCGTGCATGCGCCCCCACCCATATGTGTGCCCGTGCCCCCACCCGTATGTGTGCCCGTGCCCGTGCATGCGCCCCCACCCGTATGTGTGCCCGCGCCCACGCACGCTCACGTTGTGTTGTGAAGGTAGCAACTACTCTCCCGAGTAATCCTTTAATTCTACTTTATTAGTTAGAATGTGGTTTTTGTAGCAACCGTCGCAGTCCCTTCTACAAGAACTATTGTACAACTATTAAGAGCCACTGGTACTCCTGTTTTGAGACAATGTATAACTTTCTTTCGGTTTCAAAGAAAGGGATTTTTATCGGCTCATCGTTGGTCAGCCAGATCCACATCTTACATGCCCACATTTGATCTATGGTGACGGCTTCAGTGCTACAACTTTCGGTGCTCTGCACTGAATAAAAACAATTTCCCGGGAAAAAGCAATACAAGAACTGATAAAGACTCTATCCAATTTGGAATCATTTAACATGGTTTGTCTCTCCCAGAAGAGACGTTCTGCACTCGACAGTCTGTTCAAATCTGCTGCTGAAAAGCTGTTGATATTCGCCATCAAGTTGACAGTAGCAGGTTTAGTACTAACCCACACACAAGCCTCATTACTCCTCCAAATCAAATACACTTCAATTGTGCAAAGTCTTTGCCCAATCTTGTACAGCAATAGAAAGGTGAATTAATTGCTGGGAAGTGATGCTGTACAGGTTTTTTGCTTTAGATATTGTCAGTAATGAGAGATAGATTGTACAGAATGGTGGAGAGTCTGCTCAGCTGTGGTTGGAGGCAGCAATAAATAATAGATGGTTCAGCGAAGTTTTCTGCTGTTGCTCAGAATTTTATTACATGAGGATGGTTTAGCAAAACATTCTGCAGTTGTGGAGTATTTTATTACAGTATGGTGATTAACTGATAGTTTAGCAAAGTATTATACTGTTGCTGAACATTTTATTGGTTATTACCAAAAGCACCAAATGTGTCTATCGAGAGTTCCTGTCCCCATTCATGTAAGAATTCCATAACTCATGCAGCATTAGGCCTTTTATATGGAAATGATGTGGTTACAGGGGCAACAAAGAGCTTACAGAAGTCTTTTATCCTGATTCTGGGTTAAGCTTCTTTTACCGAAATCAAGATTCTTTGCTGTCGGTACTGTTGCTGGACAAGTTTCTACAACTGACAACCTGATCACGTCAAGGTGTAAGGTGGCACCAGTGAAAGTTGGTGGACTGGGTTCGAGTCTGCTGGCTCTGTGAGGGAGGCTGAGTGACATGCCTGCTGGGAAGTTGAAGGTTGTAGTCGTTTTGGTGTCAACCATCGCAGTCACTTCTGTATTCTAGTGCACAAACATTCTGGAGCCACTGGTACTCCTATTTAGGATCTCAGACATGGTCGGTTTCCGTGCATGGTTACCTTCCACTGTAGTTAACGGTTGTTTACGTTCTCCGCACCGCACACAGACACGGACCTGTTCTCGGCTTTTACGCCTAACAGAACTAAATCCAGATGTACGAGCTGGAGCCTCTGGATTCAATTACGTAACATGCTGCCTCACCATACATCATGATGACTTCACTCTATGTAGACGGGCAATGATGAATATTCAGTCGAGTCGGCAGTGGCTGACCACAGAATACTCCAAATAAACACGGAATGAGTGCTGACTGTTAGTCATGTTAGTACTGCCGTTTTTTATCACAAGAACCTAATGGCTAGCTAAGCCGTCTGTATTAAAACTTAATGGGTACAACTCACAGTCAGTACATTTGCCTACTACTTAACCTCTAATAATATGATTCTCGATGAAACATACGATACAATTAACATAGAGCATGACGAATTTATCTCTTACGAGTGTGAGTCTTTTTCACACTTTCATCCATTTCAAGTCCAATTTCGAATCCTGATAATTTTTATTGCTTCTTTGCAACTATAACTACGATACACAACCCAAGGCTTCTTGCAGAAAAAAACTGGACGCATTAGGGAGGGAATAGCACTTATTTTCAATGAATTTTCCCATGAAAAATTCAAGCATCACATTAAACTAAAAAAACATTTCAACATAGTGTTGACATAATGTAATTTATTTTTAATGATGCTTCAAAGAAAAACACAGCAATTTATCATTTCTTTTATTCGCAGTACAGTAAAGGCTGAAAGCACATAATTCCAGCCGATTCAGGTTTAATGATTTTGTCAACATTGTGAAACTGCGCAGTAGAACTATGCGTGACGCGGCATCACCATGGCGGATTGATCTGGGGATTTTACTTTATCACAAGAAACGCTGACAAATATCGCTGTTTCCCACTGTAGCAGGGTTGAAATCCAGTTTTTCTTTAAGTTAAATTACACAAGATATGCTCTTAACAGTAAAACCGTCGGATTCCCTTCTCTTGGGTTGGTGCAATCATTCTGGAAGCCACTGGTATCCCTGCTTGGACTTTGGGTTCTATTTAGATATCTCAGATATTACTGCTGAGGTAAAATCTGGTAATTTCGCATAAAATGCTTCCTCTGCTCAATATAAAATATAAAATGTACTCAGTTTAAAGGTAGTCAAAGTTTGGATGTAAAACGTGCAACTTGAACTCGCTACGCAACATGAAACAGCCGCCCGGCAATTTTTAATTTCTTAACGACATTTTAGTCGTCCAGATTAATGTGGAGAAAACGTCAGATTCTTCTTTAAAACCAGAGTTTTCAAAGTTGTAATTCTGCAGAAAGTTGATCCGTCACTAAGGCAACAACATGGTAACCATGGTATTTGTGAAACAATCACGGTAATGGCTTATTTTACGTTGATGAAGCATTAACTCGGTCCTCTTTCAAAAGACAGTGTTATATTCAAAGCCTCTCAAACTGCAAAACGGGAAGACGTGGTGAGGAACACTTCACTAAAACACTGCTGCTCTGACCTTGACAATGGATGTGGAATGCAAAATATAAGATCGCAGTTTTCAAAAATAACGTGTCTCTTCCCTGACAATTTTACTACTGTTGAAAAATCGAAATTTCGCATTAGCATCATTACGTTCACAATTTTATTCTATCCACGCAAACAGAATACAAAGTAAGAACCGCTTTCCACATTTCATCATTCGACCCGACTAGAAGAAAGAGGTTAGGGACATTCAGCTACTCGGCGCCTTACCGACTACACATTTGAGATGTAAAATTGGGATTGGCATAAGTAAAGAGAGACAAGACTGTAGGACTGATGCACGCTTTACATGGTGCGATACGTAAGACAATCACATTAAGGTGGGTGAGTACTCTACCAGGGGTTAAAACGTTACAGTGCATTCCTCTACAGTTAGAGTCTTGTCTTCTAATTGCATACACATTGAGCGTGTTCGCTACTACAGTGAAGAGAGACCCTATCACCATGGTGATTTATGTTTAAGATATGTTTAAATTTTCATGAACGTGTTTTCGTGAACGGGTCACGTAATAAAGGTATGGATGATTTATATTTTGTACAGGACAAAACTGGTTCAAAGACACACATCTCTTACATTATATTAACATACAGTGTGAATTTGAATGTGAATCTCTTCACAAAAGATACCAACCGCTTGTTTGTGGTGAATAATTGACTTTTCTGATTTCATAAAACTGACATCAACAGTTGAATCAGCTCTTTCAGGGGAACTGCTTCATGAACAAGAGCCAAGCAGCAGATCTGAACAGCGACTGGTCAGATTGATAACCTTCCGAACTGTTTGTCGAATAAATTTGACAATACGTAATTCACATAATTTGGTTATATGAATTTGGTTTGGCTAAAGTTTGAATGCATGGTTCTTACAAAAACCATTATCATTCACTTGTTGTTCACTCTATTCGTGAAAGACCCCACGTTGATAAATTTACGGTTCTGTACATTATTTATTAAACGACACAAGCTGTATGAGACGCGACTACTGTGCTGATTCCCTGAACACCGCTTACCATACAAAACGCCTGTTAATGTGCTGGGTGGAACATTTCAATGAATGGGTAGAAGTTGCTACTTTTGTATTCATGGTGTACATGAAGTTGAACCAAAGAAATTTACTCGGGAAATATATGGCAGACTAAACTGGGCATAAGTCTTTCAGCACGTTGTCATAAACCTTAACGCCCGTCCTTAACGCACCGTCCTTAACGCTGTAATGTTAAGCCTATGAGCCCAATGCCAAAGACGTGCAGCTCGTTTTCATAAACTTAATGCACATCCGTTAATGCAACAAGCATTAAATGTTGGTTTATTGCCTTACGCTACAAGCAGCTCATTTTCATAAACTTAATGCACATCCATCATGCAACAATATGAATACTACGAGTGGCGTTATGTTGGTTTATTTCATAATGCTACCAGACCAGCGTTCTGTAATAAACCAACATAACGCATAATGCTACACTTGTTGCGATGACAGATAGGTATAAGGTTTATGAAAATGAGCTGGTGGCATTGGACTGTAACTGGACTGTAACTGTAATGCGCTGATAGAGTTGCTTCATCATACCCTGATAGAGTTGCTTCGCCATACCCTGATAGAGTTGCTTCATCATACCAACGTGTAAAATTGGCATCTGACAAACGAGGAGGGAGCACAGACACATGTGTGTCCGTGTAGGAATGAAAGGGAATGTGTCCATCTCAAGGGGATGGCTCACACCAAGGTTGGGTGAGTTCTCCTCTCTGGGATTGAAGTTGTAAACCACTAATAGCTTGCTGGTATTAACGCAAAGAATGACGTCAAAGTTCCTTTACGCGGTAGAGCAAACATTAACAAGAAAGTTTCTTTCAATAGATAAACACACTTGAAAAAGGATAATAAAAATATAAATTTCTCAAATCATTGACCGCCAAAGTCTAGTTTGTGTCACTTCTGAAATGGACACCACTAAACCTAAAGGTGCAGAGACCTGTTGGTTACCGAGCCAGACTAGTCTGTGTTTGATTTATCGACTGATTAGAACCTAATATGGATTGACCCTGGAAAGTAATTGTTTTGTGGTTTATGGATCAGCCCCACATTCACCATGCTGTATTTAACAGAATCTATTACTCGCCTGTAGAGCTGGGATGTGTTATCCGCCTAGGTAGACTCACCTTAGCCTACTAACACGCAAATTGTCCCGGTGAAACCATCCAACTGACCCTAATCGTCCATCTTATTGACCCTAATCGGCCATCTGTGTTCTTCATCGTTCTAATCGGCATTGACCTAAATTCACTTTAACTTACAGCATTGTTTAAATCATGCTTGGCAATGGTAAAGTAATTTGGAGGTGGCATTGCTTTGACTTGGTTGGAGCGAACCATCTAAACAATTAAGTTCGCCTTCGGATTTTTTTTAGGTTTCAAGTTTGATCACCCCTAATTCCGAGTAACATGGGAGGAGGAGAGATTTGGGGATAATAATCATAAATTCATTATAAATTTAGTTTACATAAGGATTTTTAAAATTTTATTTTTCTGATATGATGAATCATTTCAAAATTCCCCAATCAGTAAAAAATGCTTTTATCATTTCCAGTGCCGCTATGAATTATGTGAATTTTAGGCATGAGGACATTTTGCACTATTTGACTAATATCAAAACATCATCTCTAAATTCCATGACCGGTAAAAAAGTTTTATATTTTCCACTGCCGCAATAAAGCAAGTAAATTTTAAGCCAGCATTCAGGTTTTCTATCCTTAAACAAATAACCTGGGATAGTCCGGTCACACAGTGTTCTACTGACGAGGTGACAGTCGCATACATCACACGACCAAACACCTAGATACACGCGCTGATTGCTTCTTTATCACCATCAAACCGCCATAGCAACAAGAATGCTTCCTCATCAGATAACCTTGACAGCAGACACACCGCGCAGCGTCTCAAGTTGGGCTCAAGACGCTCTTAGAGATGTCAAGCTACACGTCTTTTCTACTTAAGACGCTATCATGGGGAGGGTAGGTTACACGGGGTTTGCATCTAATTACGTGTTTTTGCAAAGAGAGCGATGTAAATTTAAACTGTGAAACTATGACACGAAAATATGAAACTTCAAATCACCAGATTCTACTTCAGTAGTTTCTACGCGCGGCTGTGAAATCACCAGATTCTATGTAACAAAACACATGATGCTTCCTCATCAGCAAACGTAACGTTGCCAAGGTACTTGCTGACATAAAATATGGCTATTTGTCAAGTTGCAGGAACATTACAACGTATAAAATGACTTATGAACGTGTAACTTGACCTCGCTATTCCCTCCGCCGTTCCAGTAGAGGTTTGTGATTGAATAACATTCTTCACAGTCCAAACATCAAGGGCTCGCTCCTTATTCCAGGACAAGGCCAGACCAATGTAATAGTTTAGTTACGGTTCCGCCGTCTGATATATATATATATATATATCAACACGACACGGCAACAGTCACTGCTGTCACTACGTTAGGTCATAGCGTCACTGTCCGACAATCACATGGGCACTGTGACGTCATGACGTAGAGTAAAATCATCACTCAGCTGCCTGCTCGTCAACAAGAAATTCACACATAAACGTACAAATAACTCCTGGGAAGGAAGTGGTAGCGTTCAGTCGTCAAGAAAATTAATGACCGAAAGCTCATTGAATCAACCTGAGTGATATTAAAATTTGCATCTTGTAACCGCGATGCAGTGACCTGGCTCAACCAGTTCCCAGTCGACCACTGAAGTAAGCAATCGCAGACTTGGTTAGTAATTGGATGGGTGATCACCCAGCAGTGGATAGTGGTCATTCAAAATAGGGGTACCAGTGGCTCCAAAATGGTTGTGCCCTGGTCCCAGAATAAGTGACTACGACGGTTGCCAAAAAACTAAAAATGAATACGTATCTTATCAACACGTTAGAATATTGTTGTGACGCGAAGTTATTTTTGTTAGTCCTTTAAAACTTTTCTGTGAATGTGATGTAATCCAACAGATTAGATCGTGCTGGCCTAAGTAGACGGTGTGATAGAAACGCGATCCTTCACACGGTGCGTCGAGGGTTGTTTCCTCATAGAGAACACAACACTCACAGACTCAACGCTTCTCAGGAGGCAGGTTCTTCTGAAGAAACGAGTTTGCAATTCTTCAATTGCCAGTCTATCAAATGATAGAACATTTCGTTTTGTGTCCTGCAATTATCCCTTTTTCATTAAAAAAGAATGACGTCAATGTGACGCATGTCACATAAACAGGATAAACAGGATAAATGTAAACAGGATTTTTTGTCTCCTGCAATTAGTTCCTATTTCAGTGTTAAAAGTTTGCATGATCAAATTTTACTCCACTGACAAAAAATATAACAACCCATTTCGCTTTTAGTACATTTGACAGACACGTTAGAATTAATAATATTTTAGGACACTTTCTTGATCACAAAAAATCCGGTTTACGCGGAATATTGGTGCCAGTTGTTAAAGTTTCAGTAATAAATTCCTCCCGCAAAAGACTAAACAATCGCATGTAAAAAATGTAACCACGGCCTTTAATTATAAGAGAAAGACGAGTTAACGTGTCAAAGGGCGACGTTAAATCACCAGATTCTACTTCCGTCGGGATAGTGACGTTGCCTGCTGAAGTAGAATCTGGTGATTTGTTTCAGTAATGCAACATGTTCCATGGAAGACGTTCCAAACAGGAGAACAACCACGTAATACTGTACAGATTGTTGTGTTTAAGAACATTAATCATCAAAGCTTCAGAAAGCTCGGATTACTTGCTGACGCAGAGATTGCTGCTGTTTAAGATCTCCTCTCTACAAGGAATCTCCTGCTGATGGATGTACCAATTACATCTAGTTCTCTTATTTCCATGTCGTCTCAGATTAGGCAGTTTATGGGTCAATTTGTTCAGCTTAATTTTTCCTTTGTATTTTCCTTTTACATAATCCTCATTCCACTATCATCCATTACTTTCACAGTACAGTCACCATGAACAAGACCGTGACTAGTGTATATAAGAATTGTTGCCAGCTGCATGTTAACACCCACATGCAGTGTACGTTCATATTGAGTGAAAGCGGATGCGAATCACAGGTGACTCCGACGAGGGTGGAACGCAAGTGGCAGATCAACCTTGTCTTTAAAACCCATGGACAGAGTCACCAGAAGTGGCCCATGGCCCTAATGAATAAATAACCCCAAAAATCAGCGGTTATTCTTGACTGAAATATGGCACATTTTGATCAATAACTGCGAATATTCTTAGTGACAGTTATTATTGGGTTATCGAATCATGCTGCAACTGTATCGTGACAATATTCTCTACTTCCGCTTGTGTCCCCTGGCAGGTAATTATGAGAACAGACTGTATTAACGCGCCTAATTGGTAGGGGACTACATGTTGTGCTCGCAGGGATACACCGTGTGCTCAGTGCAAAGAAGTCTAATGACTTGAGACCAGGAAGTAAAATCTTGAGAGCATCCGATGCAAAACTGGGTTTTCAGTTACAGTTTTACAAACACTGAACGAAATTTACAAAAGTCAAAATAACTAGTAAGCCTTCTCCTTTTATACCATCTCTTTTGACAATTCGAGACAACTATGTTATTCCCACATCTGAATCTTAATTTTTTCTCATGGTAGAGATACTTCTCTTTTCTTCATTCAAAACAGCACTCCAAAATGTTTTCTTCCTACACGAGGGTTGGGTAGGATTACACTTGCTCCCCCTTTGGTCTCAATAAGCCTTCCTTTCTGATGGCGTCTCTTCTGACAGTTCGAAAAACTCGCTATGACTTCCTGTAACAGAATATTAAGACTTCCATATAAGGTAAGGAGGCAGCGTTAAGACGACACTTGATTCTGTGCTCAGGTCAGGACTTATCACTCTCCTTCCTGAGACAGAGAGCCCTTCAGGGTTAAAGGTTTAACATGTTAGAGGTTCTTAGTGTTAGAGGTCCACAGCAGGGCTAGTGATAACGGTTAATACAAGCAGTAGGGTCCATCCCTTATAGCGTACAGTAGAGGTTCTAGAGATCCACAGCAGGGCTAATGTTAACGGTTAATACAGGCAGTAGGGTCCATTGAGATGTTAATAAGATCCTCAAACCTATGAAACTACTATGAATTAGGGAACGAAAGAGTTCCAAGAGGTGCTTTTGGTGAGCATCACCCCAGGGCGTGAGTTTCTATTGCTTCAGACAAAACTTTTCATGCTTGTAACATCTATGTGAAGTATTACCATTTTGGCATTCATTGGTTGCTTAGGCAATGCTGTGCTAGTGATTGGTTACAATTTTGGCAATTCCTCGCTGTGCAAGTAACGTTGTTAACGTTAAATTGTGTCTCGTTTCAAGTTAAAATAAACTGTCTGTAGAAATGTTGCTTCCATTGTTGATATATTTGTTATTTTGCCAGGTTTTTGAGGCTATGTATTTCTCAAGCAACAAAATGATAGTTCACATTGCAAAATCATGGATTATCTTGATATTTTATCATTATGTCAACCTTGCTACAGGAACTATGGAAAAACTGACTCTTTTCAATGAATAACACATAAAACTTCCCAGAGTCACAGTCTGAATTGACTGGGTGAAGCTCGTTGCATTAAGAGCTTAACCAACTCACACCTGATACTAACTGCTTACGTCTAGAACAGGCAGTTAATAGTAAGTCACCAGATTCTGCCTCAGGATCAAATGAACGTCGCAGAATGATTCGTACAATCTGGCGACGTCACAATCGCACGCGACCACAGAATGTTCGCAATTTAAACTCAACATAAATTTCATAATTTTTTGGACAAGTTCAGTATGTTTTGCATCTTTTTCTCAAATTGTCGCCTTTAACAAGTTTCTTGCTACTACAGATTTGTAGCCAGGTGATACACCGCAACATACTGCTAAATTATGGGATAGATTTTGCTGTGTATGAGGTGCATCAATAGAACAACAACAACTAAAGAATAATTAGGCACGGCAACAGCACACCACGTGTCGCATTCATGCGAGACGATGTTGTAGCACTGTGTAGTTTACACTCTCTTGTTAGTAAAATCTAAAACTTATATTAGTATAATCTAAATTTGGTAATTTGGTAATTTCGGCATTTGGTAATTTCGGCAAACCTAATTTCCTTTGAATTGTGTTAAGCATATTGCAATTACGTTCTGCAATTGGCACGTCATAGAATCATTCGGCAATGCTACCTTTGTTACTGAGGTAGAACCTGTGTTTTGCTGAGGTTCTTTGTGTTAAGCTGATTACATTAGATTCTAGCACCTGGTTCTGTACACTGCGCAGTAATACAGCCTAATAAAGCTAATCCCAGCCCAGCTTCAAAAGCAGTCATCACTAAATTAGAGCAGATTGGTCTAAATTGGACATCTTTGTGAACTGGTTTCCCTCAGTCTATTTATACTACAAACCATACATCAGCTGTTACTGCTCACGCAAAGCACGCTTCAATCTAACTTGTTGAAGTCTTCTGTACAATTGGGTCATTGTTTCTCTGATCATTTCACTCTGAAGAGAACATCACATTCACTTCGGAACAATAGCAATGCACGCTGTTTTCACGCTGTTGACTCGGCATGAATAGTTCATAGAACATGCAACGTGGTCTTGTTTTGTTGCTAAATGTTCAGAAATAATATAATTTTTTCCGTCATTTGCACCTCGTCTTAAACATATAAAATTAAGGTGGCAAATGATGAAATAAACAGAATCAGTGAAATCAGCATTACGATTCTTGCTGACGTAGAATCTGCTTATTTTATCTAACGAACTTTCTTCACTTAAAATCTATCTAAATGTACACTTAGTTGGTTGTATTTTTTTTAAGAAAAACCTTGCTGGTGATTTCAATTATATATTTCCTAATGTAAAATTCTATGTCCTACCGTTAATTACGTATAACGTGTAGCAGGAACTCTCTTTGACTGCTCTTTGTGTTCTGTCCGTCACAGAGCCGCTAATAGAGCAGGGAGTGTTAAGCTGGAGTAAACACGGATAATACTATAATAAACCTCATTATCCACGGCGCATGTTGTATCTCTGGATCCAGTTAGTGTTTGGCTCCTGTTCGTGTAAGCTTTCGGACTTTCGGCAGAGTTACGTTTGCCATTGGAATCTGGTGATTGTACTTAATTTCAGATGTACCACATCAAAATTGATCATGGATATTGGACCAGCGTGCAAACATTTTATGAGGCCATTGGTACCACTGTTTATGATGAGATGATCCTTTATTAGGTTCTTTCTTTTGTTGTCTTATCTCGGATAGACCAATCCTACTTCTGGCGTACTTTTCAAGCATTGGTGACCACGAAAGATATCTTATCTTTACTCCTAAGAAGGCAAGAGTGTGTCAATCGGCAACCTTCGGCAAGCTTTGCCGGAGATATCCGATCGGTCACCGGAACACGTGCTAGTAAATCTTACAAATCAATACTGGTCCATTTACAATTACTTTGCAGTCTTAAACGTTTTATGTACTGGATACTATTAGCTACAGATTGTACGAGCTCTCGTAGAGTTTAAGAATGTACCGATTGAGCATTCAACTGTGTTACTTTGTAAACGTTTAGCACACGGACTGGACCTTCCCCTGTTGAAGGTTTCTGATGTTTTATGTTCTACATAACGGTCTGTGTGGAGTTGTATGAACTCTTAACACGGCACCGTCAGCAATCCGGCCAAGTGCCCATTATTCTCTACATGTTTCAACTTCTCTTCTCAGACGTCGGAACAACAGCGAGGTGAAGTTACACGTGTCTATAGCATGGAAAACGTAACACACTGTGAACTCATTCCATTCCACCCTCGGCACGCAAACTAACGACACGTCACTAACAGACTCGTGTGTTTCGAAATCAGGGTGGGTCTTGCGCGCTATCATCCTCAGTCACTACATGTGGGTGATAGCAGGCAGCTGGCCACACTTCTCACACTCAAGCATTGGTGAACAGCTACCGTATGGGATATGAATACACAACATTTGTGTCACAAAGTTCTACTTTAGCAAGCAAATTTACGTCAATTTATCATGAAGTCAGTGAGGAAGTAAGTGAACATCAATGTTTTAAATAATGAGATCACAAGATTCTACGTCAACAAAGAAACTGACATCATGTTGACGTCACCTTACCTGCTGACGTAGAATCTGATAATTTGACGGTTTTTCTTGAAATAACGTCCCTTAAATCTTCATCTTGACTTACTTCGTGATTATAACGTGAAGCCTGACCTCACTAATAAACACTATCTCCATCCATCTCTCTCTACTCTTTGTACATTAAACACTGACAGCCAGAGGCTACAACCTCTACAACTACCGACGTAGAATCTGGTAATTCCACCACGGCTAGTAACACATGGGTTCACGTCTTTCTCAGAAAACACATCCACCTTTCTTCTTTGTGTGAAGTTTTACATTGTTGCAAATAGAAACGAATAGTCAATGGAATATTTTCCTGTTTGAAAGTTAATGCCCCTTTTAATCTACAACTTATAAATGACCTACGCACACGAATAGCAAATGAAAATCTTCCTGTTTAAATGGCAATGTAACTTTTGGTCTACACGTACAACCCTTAGATGCCCTATCCAAATCCAATACTCAAGTATTAACAAGAACACAATCAGCACCCCTCCACCCTTACCTACACCCATCCTGTCCCACCCACTACCACCCTACCCCACCCAATGTCCAACACCCATCGTACACCTACCCCTTTCAACAACCCATCCCTGTTATCACTAATCCTAGCCTCTAAGGGACCAACTTCCCAACAATGGTAAATTCAATTGCACTCTAACTGCACTTGAAGGATGACTTCTTTCGCTTGTCAAAAAGCACCACAATTATCAATTACGTAACTTTTTGCTGTGACAATAATCCGCCGTTTGAATGACTGAACGACCATCTGTCAACAGGCAAGAACGATGGAATAATCCGATCCACAATCAGACAGACAATGATTCCTGGTCCAGAGCCGAAAACAATCCATCACGGCCGTCCGTCAGTTACCCGTCAGAACGGCACGATCAGAGTTGTTGCGACGGTAAAACTCAGTCGTCAACTATTCGAGTACAATTAGTGGACTATGACTGGTCGTATCTATCAATGGTTATCTATATTATTTAGCACTGCTATGTTACATGGTGTAAGTTGTATCAAACCATTGCATAATTTTAGTTCTCTGACCTCACTCAAAATTTACGTTATGTTATGAAAATTAATGAACAGATATGATGTCCTTTGAAAATGCTGACTCGCACTTAATTGACAGTGTTCATTGGCGGATTTAGGGGGGGGGGCGCAGGATCCGCCAATGGTGTTGATGTGTGATGACCAGTCAGCAGACAATATAATTTGTCGACTGGTGTTTCAAAACTCGATTCGTCGACCATTCCGACTAGTCGCGACAACTCTTACTGAGATGGAACGACGGAGATAGTGGCAGGAGAAATTTAAAGGTCTGATTAATTAATATGAGATGCGGATATATTTAGAACAGAAAGCCCTCGGATCTGGGAACCCACAATGCCGATAAATCAGCAATATAGGAACAAAGCTGAAACAGTTTGACCCTGACCTTCAAACCGCCTAGATATTAATTATCTCAGTCAAAAGGAAGAGAGCCAAGGAAAGGTCAAAGTATGGAGTATTTTCTTTCTCAAATCTTGATTTTCTGATCCAACAAATCAAAGCACCCTCGCCTCACTCAGTCTTGAACTACAAGACGGACATTGTCATGATCTACAGACAGACACACATCGAGACGAGACTAAAAACGCTTTTTAACCGCATGTGGGAGATGTTTGCACCCGCAATAAGTCGGTCACTTCCCGCACGGAGATGCGGTGAGTCGAGAACCGCTCTTCATTTAACTCATAAGCTTCTTACTCCTTGCGGGTCGAGCGGCATAGAGATGTACCAGATCTTATGATTCCTTATTGAGATTGTATGGAACACATTTCTATCAAGTAAAAAATAGGTCCAGATGGACCTGAGCTCATTTGGCATTATCGAAAGACTATGACAATATCACATGGATACAAATAAAGTGTCTAAGATCAAATCCCAAATAAGTGACCCATGAAAAAACACAAATATGGCTGCCAAACTAGAAATACAGATGGTATCAATATAATTTTTATAGAAAATAAAGAGGGTATGTCAGTGCATAAGGCCACCAAATAATAAGTCTGTATCATTAGCTGTATGTCCAGGACAAAGTTTCAAAGAAAAAAACAAATATGGCTGCCAAATTGAGAATAATGATCACAGCAACATAATTTTTGCTAGGCTTTGTGATAGGATATAGGTGCATATCTGTGTAAGATATGAAGTTTCTATGATCAATAGTGTGCTAAGGGCAGTTGTGCACAGATGACGACAATGCCGGACGACGACAACAACAGACGACGGACAATTCATGATTCTATCGGCTCTTCGGCAATTATGCCAAATGAGCCAAAAAGTTAGACACTGAAGAACTATGCTGTTTTACTTGGCTACCTTTGTGACTTCATGAATAGTTGAATTCAAAATGTGTCCAGAGTTTATTTCTCAATTTACCTTCACAAAATAGCCTGTTACGGTGGCGCCTGTAGCAATGAAATTTTCAAAATATTCACGAATGGACAAGGAATAACACCAGTCTGAAGACGTCCAATGCATTAGATAGGAATAACACCAGTCGAAAGATTTCCTGTAGATTAGATATACTTACCACGTTTAAGTGTTTGAATGGGAGGATAATGAGGTGGAAGTGAAGTGGTTTACAAAAAGCTTGAGCACCATACAGAATACAGGCAATCCATCCGACTGACAGTCTGACCCTCTTCGGACCTGACGATGCATTTCAGCACGAACTGGATCAAATATTCTAACATAACGGTTGGTTTTCTACAAATCTCAGATTTTCCCGTTCTTGGTCTGAAGCAACCTGTTGCGGTCGTTCTGAGTGAGTCTACCAAGAACAGCCGTCATTCGTTAACATCATGAACGTATATGTCTTAAACTTACAACAGTTAAAACCTGCAAGGTGATAGAATAGAAGCTCCAACTCAGTATGAAAGCGCGCTGTATGTCTCCCAAATTGGCCATCAAGAAGTGGAGACGTATGCCATCACGTACACAATGGTTGAAGTCTATTGCACAGTTTGGTGTCCCCTTCGGTATAAATTTTGACCTGAAATTTTCTCGGGCAACGCAAGATTTTCCCGAGATTGCCCTACAGGGTAACCCAACATTGAGTCACAAATGAATCAAAATAAGATAGCTGTGGGTTTATAACTGAGTCCAACATCAGGATTACCTTGATTAGCTTTGGGTAACCTGATTCTAGATTCTAGGTTGCTGGATGTTTCAATAATTCAAGTCCTGCAATTGGGCATCAGTTTATGGAGGTCATTGACTAAACACCATGGTTATAATAATGACAGTGGCTGCCTGAGGACAGTAATTTTCTGCATTAAACTCCACTTATTCCAATTAACTAGTTTCCTGGAAAAGTCGGTCCCGGTGCAGCTATGTCCCGTCATCCTGATGTCTGAAATTCTGTTGCGATGGCAACTTTAATTAAACATCATCTGCCAGTTCTAGTGAATTGTCCTGTTTAAGTTCAATGTTCTTTTGGTCATCACGCATGTTTGTTCTCTTAGTTCCTTTAATAGATCTTTTAATATATTAATTACACTTCACCTGAAATTATTGCCACATTAAGCAATACTTTTTTTATTTGTTGGATTACGTTTCCCGCCGCTCTCAAAAATCAAGAAATCCAAAAAAAACCCCAACCAAATCAGAGCCCAAATAATACAAAATCGTAACTTTCCGTCACTTCAACGAACATCGTTTGAAAAAATTAGTCATCAATTTTGTGAATTTTAATCAAAATTACAAAAATGTACAGCAAAGTCTATTTTTATTTTTATTTTTTTCCGATCGCTGCTCTGAAAGATTTCTAACAATGATACGTAATCCAACAAATAAAAAAAGTCTGGCCTAAAGGGTCATGGAAGCAGAGACACTGAAAAGATTGTATTCACGGTAGACGAAGGTCTTGACCCAGGGAAAGAAGATAGCAACCATACACACCGGCCAATCAGCTCTCATCACCTGTAACCATGGATACTGGCCACATAGCGTAATCAATAGCAATCTTGTTTAGTTATACCTTGATCCGTAAAGAAATGAAGTCCTGTGTAGGAAAGGAAAATCGTAGATAAAAGACCTTTACCAGGGTCGGGAGTGAGATTATTAACGTAATGGTCTTTCTGTCACGCGTTATTTGAATAAATGTGATTTTTCTTTTCCCAAATATTTTGCTGTTTTAACAGGCAGTAGTTGGTCTGTCTTTAAAAGACAGTCCCACCATCAGTTCTTATCGTATTCCCTTGAAAATATCACATTTCCATTCAAAATTTCGGTGGGAGGTGGGGAAGTTCGCAATTCCAAGAGATACGGGAGATTCTAAAATTGCAGAAATCTTGGGCTATTCCCCTAATCATTTCTAAAATTAAAGGTGCATAAAATTAAAAGTACACAGACATCTCACTTCTCGGGTAATTTTCCTAGGAGAACATGAATCGTTAAAACTACCGCGTCTGATATGTCGCAAAATATTCTTGGAACTGATGCAGTGTGGATAACTCCATGTTGATGATTTATACACGGTGGTTATTATTGCGAGTCCATATCCCTCACGTATTGACGCATACATTAGTGAGTCTCTCTCTCTCGTGCCACATTTCATTATGAAGGAAGGTTCAACTTCCTGTAGGTAATGATTTCCTGACTGAAATGTGTTGATTTATCCAGAAGCTTCATGCATTATTCAGGCTGAGAATTCTAGGTGAAATAGAATTACGCGAACTGCTTCTATCGGTCATATAAATTCACTGCTCCCCGGGTAATTTATTTCGATATTTCGCTTTACTTAAATCGAAAATCCAGTGGCAAATCTTCTTCATTGACAGCATTGTTAGTGTACCCTGATAATTCGATATCCTACTTTAACCGATGTAGTTTTATACTTTACTCACACTTTTTTCGTTAAAATATGTTTGTGGGCCCCGCCTAGTGCAGTCACACCGCATCTATGACTGTGGGAAGTGTCTTCAAATCGAGATGTACGTAGGACCTCTTATGAGCTACACCCAACTTTTGTGTCCCAAAAGTGTCGTAAAATGGGGGGTGTCGCTCAAAGGAGATATAATAACATACATTTGAATTTTGATACTAGAATATGCCACCCAAAAAGTGTCGTATAAGCGAGAGTGTTGCTCAAAAGGGATGTCACGCAAAGTAGGTCCTACTGTATTTGTTTTTACCACAAAGTGCATTAGAGATGTGCAACATTGTTTTACGATAAGTGGTCCCAGGGCAACAGTACTTGTCGTCGATTAGGTTTCGGATTGATGCGTAGCTATTGCGCGTTTTAGAAATGCATAATTTCTCGAGTAGAATTGTTGTGGAGATAGAAAAGGATATGACGAGGACAAAACAATTTATTATAGTAGTGTGATCAAGAAATGTGTTTTCACAGTAATCCAATAACAGATTCCATAATATCAATATGCTTGCGATTAAAAAGCGCTGGGTGGTATCATTTTAGAAACCAATAAATACAACTCGATTAATACAGTCTCGGGGAAGTACTAAATCGATAGCATCCGACAGCAGTATTGAATTATTTATATGTTGCATTTCCTTTTCCCATTTTTAGTGACCCATTCTTAGATAAAAAGTGCATTTTAATTCCTATTAGTCTAATTACTCCTGACATACTATATTCCTACAGCTTTTAGTTGCTTTTTACAGTGAGTCACAGTGAAAATGTTATTGTTGCAAAAGTATAAGAAGATGCGATGGCCAAAAGGATACGGTGTAAGAGTTGACAATACACAAGTGTGCGTTCAAATCACGTTGTAACAGTCTCAAACGCGACCCTGTCTCGAGAGCACGCATTAGCAGGCCCGGCGAACTATGTGAATGATGTGAGGGATTGGTGTGCACTTTGTGAAGGAGTTGTTACATTCTCCATTGAC
>JBCAUI010115875.1:0-18697 GCA_038406195.1 Haplosyllis anthogorgicola
GAAAAATATTTAACACAATAATGTTACACCCAAATAAAGATGATGATCCGATGTCAAATTTCAAATCGATGATTGCCAATTTAAGGCCTGTCGATCGATTCATCGGATATCCGATGAATCCCCCGAGCTCTAATGAAAACTATCTGATGCTTATAAATCAAGTAGAGTGAGCGAAGTTAAGATTTCGCGCTGTGCACCCTGAATTTAACACCGGCTGGCAGAGTCTGAAAAAGTTTGAAACAAAGGTTACCAGCGGGCCCATAAAATGAACCTCGTCTAATTTTAAAAAAAAATACCAAAAACAAAAAAATACAAATGTACGTCCACAGTTGTTAATTTTCCTTCTTTGAGGCAAGATTTAAGATTGTAATGAATAAAGAAACAGTTTGCAAAAATCGTATCAGAACTTTAACACGGTACCTTGTAGCAGCTTCCTTATGTACACAATTGATACGATTTTGTTAATGAATAATAATGTAACAGAATATGTTGAAAATGTTCATTAAGCACCCGGTTATTGTAAACAAAATGAACTGTGAACAGTGTTAAGGTACATTGAAGGAGGCTTAGTCTAATGAGGACGGCACGGGAGGGCGTTAATCTTACACGGATCCTGGTCGTATTAATAACGATGTTCAGCGGCTGTGTTCATAAAGCGAACAGAGTTATCAACTTATCATCGTCACTTCTGGATCACTGCGTCTTTATGGTGAGGACCTGGGCAAAACTGCTCAATTAAAATCTCAGTGTCGACTCAATCAAATATTCAACGGAACAAAATTATCTCCATTTATATTTATCTGAGTCTTACAGTAAACCTTACTAAGCCTAACAAATATAGAACGTTTCTAGTTTTAAAAAAGTAAAGAAAAATCTGAAGAAAAATTCGTCTTTTACTAAATTTGCGCCATAAATGAAATTTGAAACGTGAGGAATGAAAACAAAAGAGTTCGCAATTGTTCAATTTTCATCTATTGAATGAAAACATCGTTTCTAACGTTGTTACGTCAAAACTTGGTAACTTCGGACGTGACAAATAGATCTAATATTTGTCTTTCGAATAAAGTTCCCAAAGACTAAGTGGTATTCAGCCTAAAAACAAACTTCCGTTCATCTAAGATGGCAGCACATAATGATGTCATAAAATACAACATAACGACGTTACTACATGACGCTAGCAATGGTGTTGTCACATTCTCACATTCGAAAGACAATAAACAATTATTACCATCTCGTTTTTTCCGTTTCTTGATTGCTATTTTGATGGCTTCCATCATTTTTTTTCGGCTGAAGAAGTCCACTTACCATTGAATTTCAGAATGAGAACTTTATTACACAGAGTTATTGTAGAATTCCACACAATATCTGTGCAGGGGTCGGATCACCTAACTCTTCATCACCGCACACAGCTCTTATCACCCGTAATATGCCGCTATATTAGAGAGGTCAAGTTACACGTTTTCTCCAACTTATACGTGTACCTCTAAAATGGCACAGTCAAAATTGTAATTAACCAAGAAATACGTCACATGAAATCATCAGATTGCCCTCAGCGGTAAGCGCCATGAAGCCACCAATAATACAATTTTTTTCCTGAATGAAATACACGTACATTGGGTGTTCCCACTGTGCTCTCCAGACCTTGTCTGAATTTCATAGGATAGTTTTCCTCATTCATTAGTGATTGACAGGTTTGTCCTCAAATGTTTACAAACTTGGTCTGACCTTAAAATTCTGTCTAATTGTTAGATTTCATGCATAGCACAACAAGATTGTAATAATCAGTTATTGTGAAGACTGAATAAGACATGGAATGGTTTCATGTCAGTAAAGTGGAAAGAAAATGTAAACAAACAAAACTTGACGTGAAGGACATGAACTCTATACACCAAGTACAGACAAGGGGAGCCACCAACCAGAGGGCAACAAATATGAGTAAATGGTGACAGGATCAATCGAGAACACCCAATGGATTTGTTTTTGAAGGAGCGCAGTCCTAATATCTATCGCAAATCGGGAATCCCCATCGATGGCCTATGGAGCATGCATAGAGGGCGACATCTTCTAGTGCGAAATCGCCATAGGGTGACAAATATATTGGGTGTTTTGTAACGGTAACACCACTGAGATACTCTACGGCGTTACGTTCGCTGCTGAGGGGAATCTGGTGATTTCAGTATTCCTACACGTACAAGATGAGGTTAAACGGGTACCTTGACCTCTCTAGATTTCCCTCGTCTAATCCGGGCCGTGCATTAAGCGTTCTAATGATATTGACAGCTTCATCAATAGACGAGCGGGGATCATCTCATGACGATTAATCGCTTATGAATATTTTGCCCCGTTATATTGGAATCAAATTTTAGCGAGTTTAAGTTGCACGTCCTTACGTCTATAACACGTGCCGACTAAAGATTTCAACCGTGACGTTAAGTCAAGATGAAATCACCAGACTCTATCTCTGCAGCCAAGGTGCCTAAAAGAAGGCAAAATCAATAGTTCAGTGGAGCATTTTCAATTCAACTCTCATGTCATATTTGCCAACAGATCCTGAAATGGATTTCATTTTGCGTCAATTCAATTCCATGTTGTGTCTTTGACTCAGGCAAAAGCTCCTATTGTTCAAAAAATGAAGAGCGTTTTATCCTCTGAGGTGAAAACAAAATGCAGTCAGCAGTTGTCCACAGTCAGGTCTATTGAATGAATTGTTCACTTTGAATGCCCCAAATTACTATTTTGATAGAAACGGATGTCAGGCCCGGCGAACTATGGAATGAAAGGGATTGGTGTGCACTTTGTGAAGGAATTGTCACATTCTCCATTGACACCAATGTTAAAGTTTTGGGCATATTTTATCACTTTCAAATGCCCAAATCTCAGCATCTAGAAGGATTTTTGGAATGAAATATAGTTTATCTGGTACAGAAATATTCCCAGATCCAGTTAATGTCTTTTTTATTTTTCCAATTTGTTCACATTAGCCATTTTCATGTCTGTTTCACAGGTTTTAGTAGGAATTTTGGAATAAAAAGACATTAACTGGATCTGGGACTATTCAGGGTACAGTTAACTATATTTCATTGCAAAATTCCTTCTATGTGCTGAGATTTGGGCATTTCAAAGTGATAAAATGTGCCCAAAACTTTAACATTGGTGTCAATGGAGAATGTAACAATTCCTTCACAAAGTGCACACCAATCCCTCACATCATTCACATAGTTCGCCGGGCCTGGATGTCAAAATTCTTTGACAACAAGACTTTCAGGCTATTAGTATTTTAGTGCAAAATACCTTTCACGCCGAGGACAATATCAAATTTCTTAAGTCCAGTGTCTTTTCATTTTACCCGATTTATCTGTAAAGTTCCTGTTATTTTTGTTGAATTATTTTCTTTCTGTTGGGTGAATCTGAGCGTGGTTATTTCACATTCCTTTCAGACGAACAACCGGACAAAAAACGTTCAGTTCAAGCTCACTATTTCATATTTATTCATAAATAAAGATCTAGACACATTTGCCTCGAAAATGAGAGATTTGAATTTTCATGAAATCTATGAACTAGAAACTGACCCTATTCGGCGGATGGATTCACAGATGGTATTATTGCTGTATGAGATTGGTTCCTCCACAGCAGCAGGAACCGGATTAATATAAGTCCATCCGATCCCGGGGCATTATTAGGAGTTCTGGAAGCTCCAGAAGAGGATTGAATTCGTCCTTTACATCCAGATTGTGAATAAAACGACTGAATCTGTGAGAGAGACTTCTGGATAAAGAGGTGAGGTCAGCTAATTACACTAATTGGGAAAGAGGCAATATGCACGTTTTGTACTTCTTAGCATTGAAGGTTTCCAGTTTGTCAATTAATCCTTCTCTGAAAGATAGAATAAGAGATATAGACAGACATAGAAACAAGCAAGAGACAGAGACAGAGAGCGTATTTCGATTAATTTCATAAACTTTATTTTTTTATTGTTGTACAAGTTTAATCCTAGTAAAATATAGTATAATACATTATCTGCGGTAGATTTTGAGTATATATAATGATAATCTATATAATATGTGGTAGATTTGAAGTTTTACATGGTAATCTGTATAATCTGCGGTAGATTTTGGAGTAAAGCAGCGTAAGACAAATGGATTTCGCAACTGATAAGGGATGATCTCTGATATCAGTTATTGTGATATGCCAGATTGCACACAGAATCCAGAACTAAGTTTCCTCAATCCATGATGCTTGAAATAGCTTCAGCCTAAACCTGGAGGATCTTCATAACTCGCTGATTGGCTGATTTATCTGCTGAAACGTGTTGATATGATTCTAAAAATTTATTTTCCTTGAAGTGCAATGCCCTGGGAAAACATTAACAACTTTAAAAGATATTTCATGTCTCCCTTGGTTTCTGGATGATTCTGTAAAATTTAAGCAAGAATTTCAGCAATCAGAATTGCTTTAAATTTTCACTTCCATAATAAGGATTACACGGATTAAGTTTAGTGCCTTTCCAATGTGAGTCAGGTCTTGAAACTTCTATTAATTGACATTGTTTGAGAAAGAAATAATTTAACCTGATTTTTTTCAACATTACACAGAATTTTTATCAATTGTGTACATAAAGCTTCCACAAGGTGCTGTGTTAGACTTCTGATACGAATTCCGTGTACTGCAGATATCATGTTTATTTTGGTGGTATTTTGTATTTCTTGGTCAGCATTTTTCATTGGTGGGCATTTTTCTGTACCTAATTACCATTTTCCAAATAATTGAAAGGCCAGCTTGAAAGTGAGATCAGAGAAGGAAAAGGAAGTAGAATAATGGAATCTTCTGGTTTATTGTTATATTTTAGATCGTATAAAATCATGCAACAAAATTATTTTGAGGCAATGAAATTACGGGGGAATCATGTCCTGTAGTTTTGGTTTCTGTCATTGTCAAATTTGGGATAAATTGAAAGCGAGGTAAAAGTTTGAATTACAAAATTTTCCGAGCTCTTCATATGGCATTCGACTTAAAAATCAAAGCAGCTTCATTCAGCCATATTTGGGCATCAAGGACATGGCTCCCTCTATAAACTCCTCGCCGTCTCTCCGTCTCGGGATTCCCCGGCTTCCCCGTGTCTCATCAGTACTCAGCCGGCGCATGTGGGAGGATCACGGGGAGAGCTGCTCATCAGCTCGGGGGCTCAGGGCGGGACCAGCGGAGCTCGGCCTTTTGGCTACTCCGCTTTGAGGATTTTCGACCTTACGGAAGGGAACCTCTGCCTCGGGAATTTCTCTGGGATATAATGTTATTTCCCCAATATATGTACATTTTAATGTTATTGTTTCAATTTTATTACTTATGTCTTCATTTTATCTTCTTTGTGTGATCCATCACAAATTATGTAGACAGGTTGCTGACACTTTAAAGTGTGAACAGACTTGACATGTCACCCCATTAGGGTGACACAGTAAACATCTTCAGTTAGTCAACACTTCCGAAATGAGTGATTTGTAAATTAAATAGTAGATATAAATCCAACAAAATTTAGTTTCTATTTGAAATGTTTCTGATGATATTTTAATCTCGGGGCATAGCAGCAAAAAGGCCGAGCTGCGCAGTGGGCCTCAGCTTTCCCTCCCCCTCCCTCCCAATCCATCTAAATAACATTAGCGCTGTAGGCAACTGTACCAAGACAGTGAGCTGAGAACAAATTAGCCCTTGGACACATTAACTGGGTTCTTAACAGGTATTATCATACTGATCATTACGCATAAAACCTTAAGCTGTTCTATTGAGTTCGAGATGGGTGGGAATTCCTGGGTTTTGCTCAGTTGTTCCTGAAGTGTAATTATCAAGTCACTCTGCGCATAAGGAAAACACTGAAGTAGTGATTTTAGTCCAAGAGTTTTTCAAATCATAAAATTCCTATTAATTTGGTAACTTCCAAACAAAAGGGAAACAAAAGAATTCCACGATGTGCCTTTTGATGTGGTATTGTTCCAAAACTGATAAGAAACTCATAATTTGCTCTCTTCACCTTCTCATTTTACATGTTGTGAGAAGGACCCAACAAATTGTAATAAAATTAAAGCCGATATAAGCTGAACTGGATACTAGATCTCAGTAAAATATTAATTCTCAAATGCTCCACCAACCAGTGAGTCCAGAGAAAGGCTTGGCTCTCCTTCACCCTTCAATTTGTGAAAGTCAAACTTAGACCTACAGTCATACTTCTGATTTGGTGGTTTTTTCTCAAGCAGTCTTCGCTGTTTCTGAAGATATATGTACAGGCCACACATTTGAGAACAACAGATTTTCCATAAGGAAGAGAAGACTCTTTGTATTGTCAAATGTACGTTCGTGCAAACAGGGAATTCTGTAATGTCATGTTCGTAAGGCAACGGACCCTGTATGGTATTGGTCAGCCACATCGCAGCTGTTGAGTATGATGGTTACTGTGAGGTGAGACTAGAGGCTGTAGAGGTGTCTGAGTGAAGCAGATGATGGTCCCAGGCACATCCCAGATGGATTTATATAATGTACAGCTGTCTGAGTACCAACTCACACAGTTATAACCAAAAGTGGCATTACTCACTCGCGTAGGACTTTACAGATGCACGTGTTTAGTTGAAAGATAAGACTCAGAACTGTCCAGCTTTGGAACTTTACTTAAACGTTGAGCTCAGTAATGTTGTGGTTACTCTGGTTACATGTGGAGTAAGATTTGATAGTCAATTTTTGTTGCTTACCACTTCACTGGCAAATGCAAGAGTTAACCATTCAATCTGGAAAGTATTTGAATGTTGAAGTACACGGGGAATACGAAGAGTATATGCGATGTGGAAATGTAAACAATGATAATACTATTCAGGACGTTAAGAGATTGTTAGACAAAATACATTGTTGAGATTGGAAACATGGCATGAGAGAAATCCAATCATTTTCGGAACAATGTGATTTCCCACTGTATTCGTATGATCACCAAAAGCACAGTGTGAAACTCTTTTGTTTACAAACTGATAAAAGTTTTAGAAGCCGCAGTACATAGTATTACAGTTAGTGTTACAACTGGAGGTCAAATATTTTATGCTTTTTGTTTTGATGTGATTTTCCTACTATGAGAAAACCCTAATACAAAGTTCACTTTCTGAGTGACTTGCCAATTTTTATTTTTCTCTACAAATTTCACTTCATTATTTTGATAGCTCAACCTTCGGACATGAATGCCAGTGGACTGAGCAGCAGTAGCGTCCTGAGCAGTGTGTATGGATGTTACCTAGAAGGAGCTCTGCAGGGCCCTTCTGCAGCTCTACCTGCAGGACCTCCAGCTCCTCCTGCACCTACACCTGCAGGTCCTCCTTCCGTCACGTCTCACAACACTGCAGCAGGGTGCCATAGTAACAGGACTGAGAGGAACAAACAGGACGTGGTAACCATGGTGAATCAGGAGGTTACTATGGTGAATCTGGATAGTAAACATAAGGAGGATAAAACGGACATTCACAAAGGTATGTAGATCTAAAATTTTCTTGTTTAAATGTTTTTACCAATCAAAGGATGTTAGAAACAGACTCCTCTCGTTGGGAAATTCCAGATTCCAAGTATTTTTATTACTGTGACATTACGTCGACAATTTAACCAAACACAGTATCAACAGTTCAGAAAACTGCTTCCAGAACTTTAAAGTTAGGGGTCAGAACACGGCATTTGATCGAGTCAACGTCTGGTAATATGGGGGTTGAAGATTCTTCCAGCCAATTTGACTCCGTTTCAGAGGAATTTCTTCTTGTGACAGGCCCAACGTACATATGAAGTTGCGTTAATTTCTTGAAATGGTCACATAGAGTCCTTAAGTGGTGAGTCTGTTATGATCGTTTGATCACAGCTACTTGGCAGATAATATAGCTAAATATAACTTCAAAGACATGATACAACAAGGTATTCAAAAATAGGAAGAAACCATTTACATCCTAATAAACTTGAATTCAAATTTAAATGACTTAAGAATTGCAAGAAATTATGTGGAGTCTGTACCATAATACACTTGGATATGATGTGACCATATGATGTACGTTTCAGTTACTATGCCACATGCCTCAACATACCAAGGTGTAAAATTGGTACCTTATAAATGCAGAGTGAGCTTAATCAATAAATGGAAATTGTCTCGTCTTGTCGAGGTGATAATGGAAACATCAGATATATATATTTACTGCCTAAATGTGGCGTCGGAATAGTTCTGTGCTCTTTACTTATTGAGCGATAAAATCGTGCCTACCAGCTTTAAATGTGTTCCAGATTGGCTGTGAATTGCTGTGAAAACTTAACGCTTCTTAATGCGGAATATAAAAACACTTTGACTTATTCAACTCTTGAAACTGAAAATAGAATGGTGATCGAACGAGACGAATCCTAACTTCTGACGCTGACTTTTTCTGTAAATCATAACTTTTCAGCCTATTATAAAATGTTTCTTGTGGTACAATACACACCCCGGAGATAAGGTCGTGAACTCAATGGACATATTCGCTGATTGACATATCAACGTGCAGCACAGTTCACGTCTTTTTGTGTCGCAATCTGTCGTTCCATTAGGGTGTAGGACGTCATGTCCATAATGACATGTGGGTCTTATCTTATTCATAATGCCAACGTGAAGTCCTATTTACATCAGCTTCTGAATTCATATCAATTGGAGCCGTAAAGAACAAAGGAGAGAACAAAACAAATGTTAAAGTAATCTACATTGTGGAAGAGTTTGCATAGAAGTGAAGCATTATTTCGTAAAAATAAAAACGGGAAGGCACACAAAATGAGTAAGTGAACAGCTTTCCAGATCATTTTGTAGAAATCATGAAAGATGATGAGTGATATGTGGTTGAAAAGTTCCCATTTACAGCCATGATAATAAGGCGTCCTTTTTGTCATTTTTACCATTGTATCAAGAAGACTTCCAGTCTGTGGAACCTGTCATTATGAATTTAGAACAGTCCCATGTGTCATTGTGGATTTGACATCCCACACCCTGCTCCCACTAGCGTATCTGATCCCACAGGACGATATTTCCTTACGTGATAATTGAGTTGACCTCACACATTACATCAATTGCTGTGGAATTTCTCAGCTTCTTGAGTTGACGGCAGATTAATTACGGTTCTGGTCGCTCCACTGATTTATGATGCGTGATTAATCATTGTGATTCTCCCGTGGTTTAGCGGTAACGTACCTCGGAGGTTAAACGTTTAATAAAGGAGCCGTTGAGCAGGCATTGTAACGCCCGTGAGTTTGATTGACTCTATCACTGCCCCATTCACAAAACTTCCACAAGTTTATTATTGTTGTGAACATTTTGGTACAGTGAGTTCTCGCGACATCTGGGATTTTCCAGTTTCCCTACACTAGCCTTTATTGCTCCTTTTACTGGTTAGAAAGTAGCGAGTTCAGTCTGTCTGTCTGTTTGGCTACCTTTGTAGTTGTTTTCAACTTAAATTCAATGACTTAATTTCTGGAGCAATGGGAACTCAAGCTTTTTAACTTGATGCTTTGCTGCTAAATGTTGGAAATAAAATTTGAAACAGGAAATTTATGAATTTTTGTTGCTTTTAAATGCCCCTTTGTAATATCACTGTTCTTGAACTATACAGGCTAAAACGTTGAAAAACTTCCAACTAAGGAACTGCAAGATGTAAATGAAGAACAAATCATTAAATTCCTATCAGTTTTGGAACAATAGAACATGAAAAACACTGAGTGGAATTCTTAAATCATCAAATTCCTATCAATTTAGAAACGCATGGAGGAAAAGTGGTAAAAAAAGAAATCCACGCTCTGCTTTTAGTGTGCTATTGTTCCAAAACTGACAGCAATTTCATAATTTGCTCTTATGCTGTACTTTTCCAAATTGCTAAGAATTTCGTGATGTGACATTTTGTTAACAAGGAGGCAACAAAGGTGTCTTTCCAGAATAAGCAGCGCTGTAGTGATTATTTAACTGTTTTTTATTTGAAAATGCATTACTTCAAAAGTACACATCACATATTGAAAAATAGTTACATTTCAATACTCGTAATTTGAATAAAATGTTCTTGGCAGATTGGTAGGACTTATTGAGTAACTCTCTAGGTGATGTTGGTATGCAATTCAGAACCAGGAAGACTCCACTGCTCATAGATAATCTGCACAAGCAGCTCCAACTCAAGATTGATGGTGATTTTATTGGATTAATTATCAGATTAGGATGATCAAAACTCTGTGAGACATTGTCTGAGATGTTCCCCAGTCTCACTCAGATAAGTGATGGTTGTTCTGCACCATGCACTGTAGACTCAAGACATTTTGTATTCAGACAATGAGACATTTAATCCACTTACATTACTCTTCAATATAACTCATGCAGAAAAACAACCCATTTGAGGAATTTGAGGAATTGTGATGCAGCTTATGAGTGCATTATGTCAATCTAGAAATAATGAAGTGGGAATTAACCAGTTTTACTGAAGTCTTCACTCAAGCATCTATTTGACTGGAATAGTAGAACTTTCAGATGTGAGATGTTACCTCCTTTCTTCTGTGTAGCAAATTTTCAACTTATAAAATAATTTTTTATGGTCTTTGAAGCTGAAACGTACTGTTTGACTAAATTTCTTTGAATTTTGTTTTTTATCTCCTTTGCCTTCAAATCTTAGAACGAGAAATTGAGAGAATGCTTCAACTCGCCAATGTTGATTAGTCTCGAGTTCCATTTAATGGCATGGTTTAAACCTTCAGGGACGTTTCGGTACCAGTTGTGAAACCCAATATATTTGTTACTCTATGTGGATTTTCTGCTAGAAGATGCCGCCCCCTATGCATGCTCCATAGGCCATCAATGGGGATTCTCGATATTACGACAGTTAGTTCAAAAACAAATACATTGGGTGTTCTCTGTTGCTCCCTTTCATTCTCTACTTCTCTCCCTTCGTGTCTGTCTGCGTATTTCCCTATCTCATGAAGATCAGTGGGACAACATGATTTAGAAAACTTATGACAAAATACCAAACTGCTAAAAGCCCTACCATAAAGGTACATCTCTATTTCTTAAAAATGAGAAATCAAACTGCTAAACGCCCTACCATAAAAGTATATTTCTATTTCTTAATAATGGCAAACAACTTTATCATCAGACAGACTCAGACAGTTGTCTCACACAATCTGTGTTGAACGACTAAGTGTTTAGCACATCAAGCTGCACATCAAGCTGTCGTAGACTCCATGTCTACCGCTTTACACGGCAAATCACCAGGATCGCTCCCCTGTGTGGCGCACGCACGTGTTGAGCATCGCTAGTGTCCAACATCCAAGGTGTCAAGCCAACATGAGTCCAAGGACAATGTACAAAAGATAAGGTGGAGCTGATGATGATCTTTGGTCAAATGTAGCTTGACAAAGAGTTAGAAAGGTTTTCAAGGTCAAATACCACCAAATGGCAATACAAATTGACCTTTTTATCCTTTCACTGACATGTTTTGCATGCTTTAGACAAACACTCATTTCAGTAGCTCAGGTAATCTTTCACAACTTGAATGGTCAAGTTGGGGGACAACTTCACCATTCAGGCCTCACAGGATCAGTAAGTGAGGTTAAATGGAAAATGTAAATAGAAATCAATACAACGTTAAGCTAAGGTCACATTCCAATTCCTTTGCATTAATTTTTAATTGCAAAATGAGTTCTCTTCAAAATAATGTAGTCAGCTTACGCATTGGGGCCTCTGGCGCCCCCAACGGCCCAAAATTTCTTCATTTTCATGCATTTTTTGGGAATTTTTGCGCAAAAATGGGGTAAAAAATGGGGCGCCCCAAGGTTGCTCCCCCCCCCCCCCCACGAGAAATCCTGGATCCGCCAATGTAACGTAGAGTATTGCTAATGAATATCATGTAAGCACAGCGCCAAATCTCTGTTGTTTCCAAAATGATGAGATATTTCATACTTCATGCTCTGTTGCATTAATTTAAACATTAAAACATAATCGCACATCATAATAACCCGATGACAAGCGACATAATTAGAATGTTACGACATCGTGCACATTCTGTGGCCAGTCAAAACAGCGAGAACCACGGGAGAATCACAATGATTAATCACGCATCATAAATCAGTGGAGCGACCAGAACCGTAATTAATCTGCCGTCAACTCAAGAAGCTGAGAAATTCCGCAGCAATTGGTGTAATGTGTGAGGTCAACTCAATTATCACGTAGGGATATCAACCCCTGAAATTTTTGTCAATTCCAAAGATCATTGATGCATTGTTTCAAAAGACATGTCATCTGGTGGTGAGGAATGACATTGCCTCCTTCATCGCTATCTTCTGAAATCTATCTGATTTTGAGAATAATAGCATATGGCGCTGTGTCTCTCACACAATATTGGTGTTCGTGTATCTCTCTTGTTCCTGTCAGCTAGTCAAATGTTTTTCATTTTGCGAACAATAGAATTTAACATTGTGTCTCGGACTCCAGAACTACGTGATATTCACATTTTCTTAAATTCAAATCATGAAATTCTATTCAGTTTTGGAACAAACGCACAGCAAAAGAACAGCATGCAACTCTTGTGTTTTCTCTTTTGTTCTACGTTCCGAAATTTGGAGGAATTTCTTGATTTGGATGAGGCATAAGGACACGACTCATCCCCTGTAATGCAAAAGGAGGAGGTAAAACAAAGAGTAGGGTAAACTGTGAGGCAAAGTCCGTGAGACCTGGATATTGTCATGGTCTACCCACATACCAAGGCATTCAGGTCAAGGCATTCAAAAGTTAGAACCTGAACAGGTGAACAGACAGACAAAATGACAAACAGACGAACACGGCTGAAAACGTATCCCGCATACGAGGGGTGTATACATCTGATGGACAGTTTTTAGATCAAAGGAGCCTGGTTGTTTGGACTTTCCTCGACACGAGGCTTTTAAAGTGTGAATAGCGATGCTCAACACGGGTGCTCGCCACACAGGGGAGCGATGCCGGTGATTTGCTGTGTAAAGCGGGAGACAAGGAGTCTGCGACAGCTTGATATGCAGCTTGATGTACCAAACACTTAGTCGTTCAACACAGATTGTGTGAGACAGCTGTCTGATCGAACTGTCTGTCATCACAGGAGTAAGTGTCATCCCTGCATAAGTACCATTACATATTATTGAGAGGGTTACACGCAGCTGCCCTCGCCAAGATTGCAACTTTGCTTGCCACAGTACACGGAATCTGTATCAGTTTCGAAACGTCTAGAACAAAAGAGAAGACATAAGAATTTCACGTTGTGCTTTTGATGCGCCATTGTTCCCAAACTGATACAAATTCCGTGTACTGTACCGATTGCCTGAGAGGCAGGTGCCCCACAAATACGGCCAGGAAGCTCTGCTCTGGTAGACCGGAGCTGGAAGCGCTACAGAGTACAGGTATTTGTCAAATATTTATTCTCGGGTTCCGTAGTTCTTGCATTATGATACACTGAGAGGTACAATTTTGAGGGCGGGTATAGTTTAATTTGTCAGAGGGGGTGGGTGGCAGTGTGAGAAACCTCTTGGTTGGGTCTTGCACCCTGTACATTTGCAACTTATTCTTGTAAATCAAATGATCAAGTGGTAACATAGTTTGCATCGAACTATCAGTGCAATTCAAACTGTGCATGAGTTTATATTAATCCAGGACACTTTCAAGCAAACAATGTGGCCATTTGGATCAGGACATTTCGAGAAAAACAAAAATTCCCTTATGAGTGTAAATAAATATTAATTTTCCTATAATTGCAAATCTACCAATTTCAATTCTGCAAATTCCTTAAATAGGTTGTTTTTCTGCATGAGTTATGTAGAGTAATGTAAGTGGATTAAATGTCTCATTGTCTGAATACAAAATGTCTTGAGTCTACAGTGCATGGTGCAGAACAACCATCACTTATCTGAGTGAGACTGGGGAACATCTCAGACAATGTCTCAGAGTTTTGATCATCCTAATCTGATAATTAATCCAATAAAATCACCATCAATCTTAAGTTGGAGCTGCTTGTGCAGATTATATCCGAGCAGTAGAGTTTCCAAATTTGTGCATCGAATACCATCACTGAGAACATCGAATACCATCACTGAGAACTGGATGAGCTGAATACGTTTAGAACACGGAGTTAAGCAACAACTACAGAAACTGAAGTTAAAGTTATAAGCAGATCGGAAATTCTGAACTAATCTAGAAACAATAAGCTAAAACTATTTATAATTGCAGAAATGTTTTCCGTCTTCATCAAAATACAAAACATACATTGGATTTAAGGCCCGTCAGGTGCTGCCCCCATCAATTTTTTTTAATCGATGAACTTTTGTCCAAAAGCTTTCTATGGGAAGTCCAACTTATTATCACACACTTCACTCGTTATAGCAAAAATGACGAATTTCCTTATATACAATTTGAATTGCAATGGAGTATAATGATCTTTGTGAATATTGAAAATTCCCTCAGCTATGTTGTTCCTAAGTGAACTTGGCCGTTTTCTAAAGAGTTATTAGTAGTGTCTTCGTAAAAAAAAAACATTTTTCACCTTTCTGTAAGTTCATGCTAAATTGTGCAGATACACAGCCTACACGTTTCCTTTGTTAAGTTACGAGTCATTTTACGATTACGTATTAAAGCATTTGAAATCAACACTAATTATATAATTTTCTTATTCTAATCTACTTACTAACCCTGGCCATCGTCCTCAGTCCAGACAAAAAGTGATGACATAGATGGTTACGTGACGCAATACAACATAACGTCACGTAACGTGACGTGACGTGACGTGACAAAGAGTGGGGGTTTCCAGCTGGGTTCCCTGCAGGTTTACTAGTATACAATTAAAGACAACCTCAGAGAATAACAACAGAGTAAACTAGTTTCTTCCTCTCAGCAAACAACACTACTCTTTTAAACCAAAAGCTTTAAATCCCTGTCTGGGGCTGAAGCTGGCACTTTAAAACTCATCTATCTACAACTCTCAGAAAAAGGCACACAGCTTGTAATACCCTGCAATGATTAAGTAGTGTTCAGGAATGAATATTGAATTTGTAACAATTTCATTTTTAGATCTCACGTTGAGATGTTGACATGGATAGAGATAATATTGGATTAGGGTCTATTTCTGGTGTCCAATATTCAGTGATTGATCACTGGGTTATTTATCATTATGTTTCAAGAGAAGGTCAAAAAGTGACGTTTATGAATTAATCACAGCTACAAGCGTGGAGTGATACACTTATTAAGTGCAGTAATCCCGCAGATGCTGTCAATTAGACTTCCTATTGGACGAGGGTGATTATCTCCTAATATGGACACTGATATGAATTTGTTAACGCAATTTCCTGATTTTGATATCATGTTATGAGCAGTGGAAGTGACTGTGATTGGAAATTTATTTCACGGTGCTGTTTCATAAAGACAGATGATAAAATGATTATTCAAAATGCCCAAACTCTTTCATTTACAGCTTATTTTGATTATTACTTCCTTTCCACAATTTTATATTTCTTTCTGACCAAAATTATGGTTGACTTTCAAAACTATCTTTGCGGACATTAATCAGCTGGCTAAATTATGATCATTTTCTGTTCACGTGAAAAGCACAGTGTGCTCTTTAAGGGTCTCCATAGACAGCATTTATGTGTATAAAAGTATATCATGCAGATGGAGACAATGTCTAATTGAATTGATTATGTAGAAACAATTAATAGGTGACATAGACATACATCTATATATGACGCATTTACATAGAGACAAAATGAAGACCATTTAACCAGCTGGTTTTGAATTTGCACACCCGAGGTAAATAATACTATTCTCAAAAGAATGACGACGTGGGTCATATTTCCCTGTAACACATTATATGCATCACTGTGTTGATTGTTATCACTGATTCATCCTTCTCTATTTCAGCTGTTTTGTTGTTAAGTTTCATGTTTCGACACTTTTTCTTTAGAATTTTGTTTGACCAAGATCCATTTGTGAGGCCACTGATTACCCTTGTTTTGGACTTCGTGTGACTGTCCCCATGGGTTTTAAATCCAGGGTGGATTTCTCTCCTGCACTCTTACTTGCTTGCATGCAGTGATACCAAGGGTCACGTCTGGTGCGACACCTGCCTTTTTCACCAATAGAGGTGTACACTGTGTTTGCGTGTACACAGCATGGCTGGCTGGGCTTCTCTCACATGCATCAGCCGGGATTAGATCTCCCGATGCAGTGGTGAGCTGCTCAGTGATGCGTGACTAAGTCAACACTTGAAACATAGCCCGGTATGAAATTCAATTGTTCCAAAAATTCACTGGAGCACTCTTATTAATATGATAACTAATTCACCATTTGTTATTGACAGAAAACGGCGCGGACAAGGATGGTGACACATCCAACAAGACCTGCGCCGCTGATGACCAGTCCGGGCGGCGCCAACGCCGGCAACGCACACACTTCACATCCCAGCAGCTGCAGGAGCTGGAAGCGGCGTTTGCTCGGAACCGCTACCCTGACATGGCGACGAGAGATGAGATCGCAGCCTGGACGGGGCTCATAGAACCCAGGGTCAGGGTGAGCACAAATCTCTTCCTAACGTATTTCTTTTTTTTCCAATTTTTTGTTTCACCAGGATCCATTTTTGGCTTGTGTGACCTTCCCCATGGGGTTAAAGCCAGGGTGGATCTCTTGCCTGCACTCTTTCTCGCTTGCTTGCGATGATCCCAAGGGTCACATCTGGTGCTACACCTGCCGCTTCGTTTAACACCAATTCGGGTGGGGTGAGCAGAAATCTTAAGTTATTTTCTGTGGCAATTGTCGTAATCATTTCTATGGGGCTACTGATACCCCTGTTTGGGACTCTTTCAATGGTGTTGTATGCCAGGGATTTCATAAAGTCATCAGTGGCATACTGTTTGAAGCAACAGGCATCAGTGTGATGTGACCAGTGACTTCATGCATTTGCAGCTTAGAAGCATTTTTTTGGATATTATTAATACCTGGTCTAAAATATAATAAGAATTAAATTCCCATCAAAATTTGGGATATTTCACAATTCCTCTAGCATATTGTTGCTACATTTTCTAATATTTACGTTAAATGTCTTCTAGACTTACAATGAAATTTTGAGTAAGAAAAATCTCACAGCTGTATTTATTTCCAGGTTTGGTTTAAGAACAGAAGAGCCAAGTGGAGGAAGAGAGAGCGAGGGTTCGATCCTCTGAAGGCTGGTCTCTCCGCTCATTACAGTGGACTCGTCCAACCCTTCGATACATGTCTCTACACGGGGTACCCTGCCACCCCCACCTACAACAACTGGACAACCAAACTACCTGCCTCCCCTGGGCTTAACTATGGACTCAACCCAGCCGCAAAGCACTTCACCTCATCCATGTACTCACAGGCTATGTTTACGCATGCGCAAGGCGGGTCAGCCAACATGGCGCCAAATTTGAATCTCCCAACGACTTCCGGTTTGTCTACATCCGGTTTGAATGAGAGACAGTCCAGTGCTGCCCCCTGTCCCTACTCGTCTAACGGATCACCCAGCTACCTGTACAACATGGAACAGTCTGTGGACAGCCTGGCGTCACTGAGATACAAGGCCAAGCAGCACTCGTCATCAGCATTCCTCTATGCTCCCCCTGTTCCACCTAGAAACACTACACTCCCTGCATGTCAGTATGCCAACACTACAGATGGCACTGTGGTGGCTTAAGCGATTATTACTGAAATGAAGCTCAGTATTTAAATTTATCGCATTTATGTAGAGACCAACGTGATGATGTCTCAATATCCTACTTCACTGTAAAAGTCTGCATCCCAGAATAGATGGATGACTATCCCAAGGTAAGGAGGTCATCTGAAAAGTTAAGCACCAGTGGCTCCAGAAAGTAGTTTACAGCCTTTCAAATTATCCAAGTTCTCCTGACAAGTTCTACCTAACAACTGACACATATGGAGCTGTGTCCTTTTGTAAACTACGGATTGTGAATGAGGTTTTTTTTTAAATCTTGCTGGTCAAATAGAGATTGGTGGTAAAATTAAGCACGATTGAAATATACTGTGGTTAAAGACCACTTGGTTTCAAACACAATTGAGAAGGATTTTTTCTCCCATCTCTTTTTTTTCACAAAACCTTATGTGTAATATTGACGTCATGATGATGAAGTTTACATAATGATAAAATGTTGTTGCTAAGCAACAATTGTTCCTTTGTAAAGTGCATCATTACAAGCTTTCTGTATCAGTCGGGAAATAATAGAGGTCTTTGTTCCCGTCAATGATAATTCGCCAGAAGCTAGTATGCCTGACCTGCACAGAAAGCTTGGAATGAAATTAGTTGTATTTGTACAATATAAACCTGCCTTCGGTAGAATTTTTCCAAGTGTAATTATTAACAGGGTACTCAAATAGTTATATTGTGCAATGTAAATATTAGTGATTCAAAAATGCTCATTGTTCAATATACTTTGTCTTGTACATGGTATTAGTATTGATACATGTATTATTGTGAATAGTCAATAACTTATTGAAATAAACTGTGATGAAGCCTAAATGTATCAATGCGTTATTGACATCAATTTAACTTGATTTAAAACCCTAGTCAATGTATATGGTAATGTGAGCGCAATCTGTCTGAATCTACACTCCCTCTGAGATCATTTATCTGGAATAAATCTGACCTTTACTTCCCTAAAT
>JBCAUI010115986.1:0-18691 GCA_038406195.1 Haplosyllis anthogorgicola
ATTGCTTATGATTCGCATTATTTATTGTAGCACTGCCCATGCAAGTTGCTACCTCAGCTGTTATTGAAATGATATTAGCTGTTATTCAGTGTCATTAAATGTTGAAATAAATGTAATAGAAATGGCTTCAAGCTTTCGCTTGCTCTTTGCATTCACTCCGCCCCACCACCGATTGATGCTAGTCGACACAATCATGTTACATCATTCAGAGCACTTTACTTCAAGCAATATTCGACACACTGTCTGTGAAAATACCATATTTTGATACTAATGTTTTTAATATCTAAGTCGCTACTAATATCACACTGGTCAGAAGCTGGACACACCGTGTGGTGTTTGTATTATTTTTGTTATTTAAGAAGTGTGTTCTGGATGACTGCAGGATCAACTAAACAACTTTAAAACTTTAACCGAAATTACCCCAGAATTTACTTTTTAAATAAAAAATTAATAAAAATCAAATTAAGCGAAGCAAAGTTAAACTAAAGGTAAACGAATCCACAGTTGAATAAACACTATAAAACGTAAAGACCATTATCCAGAAGCTTCGTGTCTTTGAATTTTAGGACCCAACAATGCCTTGCTGATTAAGATACTCGGCAAAAATAAAAACGTCGAATAAGCGATGTTCGGAATTGTCCAAAAAATGCAATCGTGTGAGCCTTATTTACAAAACTATCTAGATGCGCACATTGCAATAGAAATTCAAGTCATGATTCCTTTTTCGGTGGGGTAAGGGTAAACAAGGGGCTTACTAAACAGGTGTAAGACAAACAGGGTGTCTTGGGGTGGGGTTCCTAACTTAGAATACCACTGGAAGGTTAAAAAAAGAATCGTTCCTTGACTTGAATATTAAATAAGCGTTTAAAACAGTTTACCACAAAGGTTGTACCTAATTATACACATTGGTCACTGATAATATTATGCAGGGCGGTATCAGGTTTAAAGGTTCTGGGGTCACTGTCTTAGTGGGGTTTTAGGTTAGCAATGTGAACCCTAAATGGATACTGAATAATAAATATTTTTACTCTTAATTTCAGCATAGATGCTTCCTTGTTCAGGTTTTAAGTTTTAATTTAATTCCTTTTTCGTTTTCTAATGTAAACAATCCAACCACGTAGAATATTAGGAAGAGTACTTGATCAGCTTCAGAATATTTTTATCTCTTTCACCAAGTTATTGATAGTTGATGTTGCTGATCATTCGTGTTAATTTATAAATAATCTTTCATAAGATTCTTTTATTTACACATGCCGAAACAAATTACAGTTCATAGATATTTTGTATTGCTGTGATACTTTTTCAATATCATATTATTTTTTAGTTGACAGTCGAAGTTTCACAGAAAATAATAAAGTTAACGTCATCCTCTTCATAATGGTTAAGTAATACCCTATTTTACGGGATTGTTAAAATCTTGAAAGAAGCCAACTTTGAAGGTAAAGAGTCCAAGAATGATTGCACAATCCTTTGTTAAGGCAAAATTGAAGTAGGTTTAAGGCGTAATTTTAAGAAGCCAAAGTAAAAATTGACCGCCTCATTAAAATTAAGTCCATCAGTGATCCCTGTAGGATTGTGTTTGCCCAAGAGTTTAAACCGTCTCTATTTTCACTTGGAAACTAGAAGAGTCGTTTGATACCTATCCGGCTAAGCTGCATTGTAATGTAATGTTATATGGGAGACTTTGTCGAAATAAAGACCCATTGCCTCAATGACATACTGTCAACAAGAAAACGCGACTTCGGATATTGGGTAGATTGAATAGAAACTTACTAAGTTTTTATAGAAGTCAACAATATAGTAACAAGTAATACCGGGTACTGAGTAGAGACAGATATTTGTTCCCGTATCTTTATCTTTGTAGCTAGAACATTGAATACAATTTTGACACTTACATGTGCACAAACGTTGCGAATAATGTTGAATACGTCGATCGCAAAAGAGTCTTTTAAGCAGGGAAAAACTTTCATCGTAAAACAATTCTCACAAGGATTATCGAACAAAGAAAAACCCCTTACAGATATAAAATAAGAGTTATCCCCCACCCCCACCCTTCTTTACCCCCGATCCCAACAGTTTCATCCCATCCCTTGAGAAGTTAGCAAATATGCGCAGAAAAAATCTGCTAGTTTGGTCATGGACTTTATTTTGGTCATGGACTTTATTAAGTTAATCTTGTTGATAGATTTATTACACGAGGTGCTTTTGTTTCGTGTTGTTTGCGAGCACTAATAGGATTTCATCTTGTGACATCAGGTTGACACTTTATTACATAATTTCGTGGCAGTTTTTTCTTTACTTTATCTTTATTCGTTTGTTACATAATGACGTCAGTTTGGTAAGTGACACTGTAGCGAATTTGGTGGATATTTTGTTTGTTTCCATTGAAGGACTTGAAACGAGCTACGAGTTGCTAGTTAGAAGGCATCCCCTCTCATTCCCATTTATCCCACATTTTGATTTACACCCTAACGTATAAAATCATGCTTACTGCTCCTTTCAAGATTTTCTAAATCCGCTTCAGTGAAGTTATTATTTTACATTGCAGGTTGGAGCGATTGGTCAATGTTCTCAGAAGAAAAATCAACGGACTTGGAACAAAGGCAGATGACGTCATGGATTGAGGAATTGATTGACTGTTCGATTCATTGATCGATTGATTCAACTATCAATCACGAAATGAAATGGTCAGTCAGTTGAGCACAGAAGGAAAATAAAAAATTTCCGTCCACAATGTCTGCCTCGGTCGCGGATTAACTTGAATACAGTTATGGTATCAAATGTGCAATATCCAAAAAATTAACGAGAATGTGGTGCCTATTAAACTAAATATGTAGCACAGTTTATGAAAGTAGTTTATGCGTAGAGGAAATTATTTTAATGCCAAAGAGTCAGAAACCAGGTTAAAATGTCAAAAGATTCAAAGTGCTATTTGTTGGTGCGAATGATAATATAGTCGTGAACATCAGTCGTGTTTGATGTTTAAAAATATTTAATTTTAATAGCAGTTTATTGATGTTTACACTGCTGTTAAAATGCAGTTATTGTCCACTGAACGTGCAATATATTTTACAAGAAAGTAGAACACTGTGAATTGTAGCTTTTATTACTGTGTTATGCAGCTTTAACAAATGGCTCAAGTTGGGTTCGTTCATATCAACTTAAATCTTAGTCCACATTAAAATACTCCACTCCATATGCAGAAATTTCTCAATGACGTTATGGAATTAAAGTATTCAAAATTCAGTTTTAGTCGCGGAGGTTTAGATTAATGTAGTTACGGGGTTATACATTTTTATGAATTTTATCTTTTGAGAACCACATTTGATAAAACACTTTCAGATTAAGATCTGACGTAACTTTTTCACCTCTTTACATGGTGGCAGGTTTTACATTTTTATCAATTTTTATGAACTTATTGTACATATAAATGTGTATCACATCGCAGTTTTTAAGCGCTTTTCTTGCACGTATGTTTCATCATACTTTGATATTGCAATTATAGGATGTTACCGTAAACAAAAGTTTCCATTAAATTTACTTGTAAAATATGCATTGTGCATTACTTTGAAGGGACAAAAATTACTGTTTATCCCGAAATATATATCTAGCTGAGCTCCGGATTTGTGGAAACTCACCATTAGTGCGACATTATATTCAACAAGTACTAAGTATGCTACATATATTGGTTTTAAACTAATGTTTATGAAAGTTTAATATCATTTACACTAACTCTATTAAACATATAAGGATAAGTGGTTGGTGTATATATTATCCTTTTTTATTGGTAAAGAGTAAGTAGTTTTAAGCTTTAATATCACGGGAACAATTTATAATATTTGCACAATGTGCACATATAGTTGCGTCATAATTTGCAGCTTTATCTTGCGAAGCATCATCGTTTTAAAATGTAATTGTCAGAAATTTTGGTGTGTTGATATATCAGTCAATGAAGGGGTCCTTCACTCACTCTTAATTGCAACAGTGTTGAGGTCAATGATAAATTTCATCATATGTTCTTTCGAACAGCCCATCATAGCTAGAGTTTGATTAAAATTAGGTAATGGTTTTACGGACAAGAGAGACGTTTTGAATATTGAGGAAAAACACTCTTATATAAGTGTATTAGACTGATTTTGAAGGTGCATTACATGTTACTGGTACTTGATACTGGTATGTTTGTCTATGTCTTAGGAGGCCACAATAGGGGTCACTGAGAGACATTCCTCAGGTACATAAGCGACATGTCATCAAGCACTTGGTTGAGGATTTTAAATTTCACGTGCACAGAAATCAGCCACAAAGTCATTGTTGAATTTTTAGGAAAATATTTCCGACCAGCGGATCCAAATTGGTTTATTTACTGCACACGGCGCCTTATAATTTTGAGTGCCAACATATGATGCCTTACTATCATCATTTGTTGTGCACGTTTCCCATTTTGGGCACGGGATTCATGGGTACTAATACTCCAGTTTTTATATTTTCGGAATATTGGAATCAAACAGTCAGAGTAGGCCTAGTCAATTCAATCGCCCATTACTTTTGTGGGATGGGATCTTATTGCAACATCAAGTTGTTACGACATTAATATCAGTATGGACCGCATAAAGGTTTAAATTATACCATCCATGGTCTTGGTAACCATGTAGTATTGAACATTCTGAATGGCTCATTAACTATCAGTACTCATGTTAAATTGAAGAACAAAACGTTTTGCATAATTGTTTATTTATTTGAGGCAGGTAGTTTTATTTGCCGACTTATTGCAAAGGTCTTCAAATCTCTTCCGGTAACCAACTCCTGGATCCACCACTGAAACATTCATCCTTACTGCTATCAGACGACCTCTCTTGTACCCCGGTGCATTAAGATAAGTGCTTTATTGTTCTCAGCATGCTCTAAGTCACAAAGTACCCATATGTGACATGAAATATTTTATGAAGAGATCATATGCGGCTCTCCGTTGATCTCTATGATATATAAGTTCTGGGAAAGAGAGAGACCAGAAAAAGAATTAGGCAGGAAAGGTTGTGCGAGATCACTTTTCCAAACTCTCACAATTTGATAAGGTTTAGGGCGATACGTACAGGTTGTAGATTTCTGCTCGGAAAGGTACAAAAACCTACTTTGTAATAAAGTCGCATAAACGGCTTTAACCGACTGTATTATATCTCAGGACTTCATTCTCTAAGCCTCCCACCGCCAGTAGGTACTAGAGTTGTCATGGGGAGTACATCTCTGTTGTCGATTAGCCGTGTGAGCAATTGCCCCGTAATCGTGTCCTACTGAAGCAGTAAGTTATAAGTTGAGGACTGAAACTAATTGTTCTGCTTTGTTATGTTTGTAACATTCTACCGTGATGGTAACTTTCGACGGTAATTTTTTCACTGTTGGTTTGAAAGCTAAGATTGGGTCTCGTTGACAACATATGTCTGTTTCCAGTTCATCGTGTGAAAACAATTAAGAGATGTAAAGGGATCAATACTCATTTAATTTTAGTTTTTGTCTAAGTATTTAAGTAACATTAAAGAATAGAAAGACGAATTGGTCAAAATGTACTTTTGATACTTTCGACTATTGCTTGCAGTGAGGATAATTTGCAATAATACGGAAGTGTTGTGTTCCCGTCCGCATTGACTTTCCAAATATTACGGCAGGTCGTGCCAGATACCAATAAGCCCCCACCCCCTGAACCCGAGCTCTCTCCTACCCACTAACTCAACGACATACATACTCCTAAATGAATCTTTTGATCTTTGAAATTCTCAACAAACTTTCCACTTCCTCATTTGGTCCAAAGCGTATGCAAATGATATTCAAAAGTAAACAGCATCGAGGAAAAGCGTATTCTGCGCATGAATTGCTGTATTGTTCCCTATACTTGTCATACTATCCCTGACCCCGAAGACTTTTGATCTGACGGTCAGCATCGCTAACAAAATCTTCATTGCATTCATAATCCACAGTTGAAATTCGACACGACTAAAAGGTCGCGAAGTTTAGATTCGTTTTGCGGCATTGTGATGTCAAACTCAATGTTCAGACGCTGGGAAAACACAGTTCGCCAAATAAACCAAGAAGCTTGCATGGTCTCGCTTTTAAAATTAAATCCTGCCTCGCCGCTGAGTACATAAATTGAGATACAGTGACTGTACGGAAGTTTTGTTCGGCCTCCATGGCGAGGTTCGTTTGTGTTGTTATTTGTGTATATAAATTTAAATTGTAAATTTTGCAAAGTAATTTCCCCAGTACTAAAAGAACAAAATATTAAAGCATTAAGTTGTCAAATAGTTGTTGAAGAATAGCGCAATGCGTTTTGATTCATTGAAGATATCCACGTTCGGAAGTGAAATAGGTACAGTGCTAAATTGTCAATTTACCTTTAGCGATAGTGCACGCATATAAAAACATCACTAGGGATTTCCACAAGGCTAAAATCGGTACTACACCGAATGGATTTCAAATGTTAATTTTTTATGTTGTTCTCTGTTGACTTGTTTGATGAACAAATCACAGTTTTTAATTTCAAAAGTTTTTAACCGTTGCTCTCTTTGAGTTGCCTAATGATTTACATTTAGAGAAAATAAAAAAATTTAACAGGCACTTGAAACGAAACATATCTTACATATTAGATCTGCTTGAGGAGAAAGGTAGATGGCATTTAATGGGTGTTTTTACTGGCAAAAGAACCTACACGCTCTTAATTTCTATTTTCTTGCCGATTATTTCTATTGGAAATTGCTGGTTGAGTGAAGTGCCTTCATTATTTGCTGTTTGTCCTCATTGAAGAAAATACTTGTTTGCAAATATTTGACGAATCATATTGCTTCGGGAGAAGAAAGCCTCTTATAAAACTTTGTTTCTTTTAAAAAGGAGGAAAAATCCGTAATGGCTTTTAGCGATGCCGCATGTACTTGTAAAGCAAAGCGCAAACTTGCAAAGAGCGAACATTTTGTTTGAGCTGCGAGGTTTATGCAAGGTATTACTCAATCTAAGTGGCTTATAAACCAGGCTCATTTTCAGAGCAGAAAAATATATTTACATAAAACACGTGAAGTTATTGGCCGGGTTTATTGCGACCATTTTATGAGGGATTTTACTCCTAAAATGCTCAGAAAATATTGACACTACAAATTGCGATCATTTCAGCTAAAAATAGCTGGTTGATTTAAGAAAGGGTTTATAATTGGGCGTACATTTATGTTTTTCCAGAGATTAGAAAATCTCTTGGTAAGGGAAAATGTAATTTTTCGTGTAAAATGTCACACATATCATGTTGAGTCGTTTTTTTTTATTTTTAATAATCATTAATAATGTTATTAGGTCGTTAACAGTGTTCATGTTGGAGGATAAAATTTGAATGTTGTGTAGGGAAAAGGTTACAAAATTGTTCTTAACTCACTCAATCCACATACTACATGGGAAACCAAAAATAGAAAAAATACCCAATTATCTTAGGTGTTTAAAGTAAAAATCAACGTGTATAAAATTATGGAGACGATAAATACACCGAAATCCTCTTTGTTTGCTGAATTGCACCCGACGGCACAAAAGAGTTGTCCAGTCTTTTTCCGTTTTCACCCGTCCAATGAAGTTGAACCAAAAAAGCACGCAGACGTGTCCCGTTTATGTATCTTGTCTTAACAGTTGTTTATTACCAAGTTGTCATCTTTTTATCTGTCTCATGTTTATTGTTTGTTTTCTTCTTATTGATAATTATTAAAGTATAAATTGTTTGTTAAACAGTCAAGTATTATGTACTTATGATGCGTATGCTAACACTTACTTTCTTCTTAACTTGAAGTTTTTACGAAAGAAACGAAAGTAAAAAAGGTGAACTGTTGTATTGTTGCATTGAAATACGTGTATCGGTTTTTTAGTGTTATTTATTTTTGACGTTGATGAGTGTGCAGATGAGTTAAAGTACATTTACAGGACAAATAGTACTTGTTTGTATGACATAATGATGTCACTTCAATGGTGCTATCACATTGCTCCATAAGTGACAGTTTACAAAAGTCATTGTATCATCAAATATTTTCCTCTGTAACAATAATAACAAATAGCATTTTCCCAAACATAGGCTCCACGTGCCTTGCTTGCATGGCCACAGTTACCAAGGTCCAAATTTGTTCACTGCAAACTCCACCAAGTGCTTTAGTAAATAATCTCTCTTTCAAATGATTTGTTTTCTCTTTTTTATTGTTCATTTTTGCTGCTTAAGTGACTTAATATTATCATATTTGTATAATGCGAGTTTTATCAGTTTGCGAATGTTCATGGGCATATTTAGACAGCAATGAGTATCGCAGACTTAGGCGCACAATTCCAGCATTTCGACAATGGTTCGGTAAACAGGCCGCAGGGTTACACTTGGTCTATAGACAGCTGATGAGCGCAGTCAACAACTCTAATTTGCCTCAGACACAAATATAATCAAATTGGGACCTGTTTTTATTTACTACATACCGTGGTGTAATTGCCTATCAGACAGTGTGTCTTTTGTATATATTAGTCTGTAGGCTGTTGGCCCAACATCTCTGCACAAAGTTTATTGTTGTTCATATTTGAATTGGTCGGCTTCCGTGTATATCTTCACCAAACGGAAGGCCAGCTTTATGTTATTTGTTGGATTACGTTGGGACATCTCACTGAAAATTTTAAAATCGGATGAATAAATTCACACAGTGGCGCAATTGATAAAATAAATCAAGAAGATGCCAAATTCAAAATGGGTTTTCTTCTTCAGAAAGTTGACCGTTAACTGTGCAAAATTATAATTCGCATGTTCCAAAAAAAACCAATTGGCTGTATTTCTACCATGTAACCTTTAGTATCCAATTTTCAGAAAAATCCGTTTGGAAGACTGTAATAAAAAAGCTGTGGCCTAAATGTGTCGTCCCAAGTTGAATAAATACTGAAACTATTGGGTTTACGTCGTTTCAGCCTACTTCCTCACTGACGTACATTTCCCGCAGTAAACGACTTTTATTTCTGGTAAATGAATCCAGTAAATATCACTGTAACATCCATCATTTGTTGTTGGGTCATAAAACATTGACCATGAGACTGAAAGAAATCATCAGGGTTCGTTGTTTTAATTTGAAAGACGGACGGAGTAAAGAAACGAAACGAACCACAGATTCAAGTACGTTTCCATTATAATTTATTTTAATTAAACTGATTTATAAATTTGAAATGCATAGAAACGACATTTCTTTGTGTTTCATAACAAATACAAATCCGATGCAATTAGATCTTGAAAGCTTAGAAATAAGTTGAAAAACAATACAAATAATCCTGTTATGAAAAGAGACGCTTGCTTTTGCCATACAGTTGCATATGGAAAAGTCGAGCACCGTGTTACAGTTTTCAAAAGATGGCTTGCTTCATCATTTACTGTTGATATTTCGACACTGGCCTCAGAGAAAGAAAATTTTAGGGTTTAAACTAAAAAAAATTGCAGTAAAAAAAGATTTCAGTTAGATTCTCCCCAATGTAAATATTTCAACAGATTTGTTGCTACAAATAATGTTCTAAAACACCTCTTTCATCAAAATACCCATACGCTTTCCAACTGTGTATTGTGTAAGAAGAAATAAGCCCACAAGTTGTTGGTTGTCAATTGTACGACTTGTGTTCCTAAGCAATAGATTCTCTTGTGTACAACTGTAACACCTCGTATCTTGTTCATACATATTTTAGGCTATTTATCGTGTACACCATCTCTTTTTATTTCAAATATGCATAAGGATATGATAATCTGTTTTTCTGCTTACACATTACATGTAGACTTTGACGAAGGGAAATTACAAGGGACGACTTTGAACATGTTTTCTCGGCAAATTTGCCAGTGCGCTTCGGTAAATTTGCTACGGCAGAAAAGTGATAGAAATTCTTGACAAAGAAACATGTTGACAATTTGCTTTGGCTTTTGGCTAAAATCTATATGGCAATATTAATCTTGGGTTTTGTCAATGTGTTTCCTTATTTTATGGGTCTTTATGAAGCGTATGTCAGAAATACATTATGGATAGCCCTGTAGTAGTGGTTTTTTACATTATGATGTATTGGTCTACACAGTTTAGTTTGCCGAATGACACGATTTTGTCATTAGCATAATGTGTTGGGCTAGAAAATTGGACGGTCAAAGTTTAGGTCAGTTCTTATCAAGCGTGCTATCAAAGTGGTCTACTTTCTTAGTTTGTTGGACACGGAAAATGTTTTTGAAATATTTTTCTGTTAATTTGTGATACTTAACTTCTAGTACAGTTTTAAAGATGCGAACTGACACTTCCCGTGGACTAGTTTCTCATAATTTTTCGTGAAAAAACCCGATGCGTTTTTCCAAACCGGATTATTACCTTAGTGGCAAATTTACACAACTGACCAAACCTATCTGTGGCACGGCATAAGCAGTGAAGTTACAAAAATGGCACAAAATGGTATTGTATATTTAAAAGTGTCGCACAAATTTCGCCTAGCTGTGGCAGATGAGAATATACATACATCCAAACCTGATAAAAGTTGATATGATAAAAGCTGCGCTTTTGAGCGTTGTGGCAGGAAATGGGTTAGCGGGGCTTTTGTCATGGACCGTATATTGACTCGCTGGGCCTGTGCCACCGCATTCTGTTCATAGGAAATGTCACCGGGTCTCCTCAAAGCACTACATGCCTTAAAGGTCGCTCCTCTCTTAAATTACTAAAGGAACAGCGTGGTACATTATCTTACCAACTCAATTTCCCTTTCTAAGAGTCGATGCTAGTACTGCCTCTAAGACCCCATCCCCATCCCGGTTCTCAGTAGCGGATCCAAAAGGAGAGATGGCTGGGTTGTCAGTAGCTTCCAGTTTTCTTACCCTGAAAGGCTACTACGGCAAGTTCTTCTTTATAATTCTGTTTAATGTCGTGAAAATAATTTCATGTGAACAGACGTGTAGAAATATTTACCGTGTAGTCGTTGAGAATGGTTGTACAGAATTACATTACCTTTCGAGGATGGAACCTGATCTCTGAAAATTAAAAGGTGGTGTCCTGTAGATCCCTCATATTTTAAACAATTTAAATGCTTGAAAATAATTGCCAAGATGTATGTATATATGTCATTAAGGAAAACAGTTGTCAACGTCAGTAAACCTTGCCTCTATCGACGTCAGAGTACCGAAGACACTTTTAAAAATCATAAGCCTGGATCCGCTATGGACTGCCCTCGCTCACTCTCTTCTATGCAACAGATTTTCAATACAATAAAAGGCTGAGTTTGGAAATTATTGTGGCCCTTGCATCGGTAGTTTTGTTGAGAGAGTGCATGAATCTGCCGGCGAGAGGCTGGGCTTGATTGCCCATTGTGCCGGCGACTGTGAGTGGTACTTGCGCAGATTGAAAGCCGGACCCACAGACACATTAACTGGTCGAAGCTTTATTAAATTTCCACAAAGCTCAATGCAATACAAAGTCTATGTAAAGTTGTAAAAGGTGTTTGGCTGATGTTAGCAGCAATAGAAATGAGAAAGCTGTTTTGATTATTCTGCCCTTAGAACTGGAAACTTGTCGTGAGGCACATTCGTTTATGGTCTCTACTTTTAAGAATCATTCCCAAAATTAGTTAAGGTTTGGCATGTATGCTTACAAAGTAACAGTGTTATAAAGTATGGAATAGTAGAACAATAGACATTTACATTGTGCTTTTGATCAAATGAAAAACAGCGTCAGTTTCTGTACTTCCAAAATGGACTAATAAACTAGAGTTGTGAAAGGGCACTTTGGATCACAGAAAGTGTGAGGACAGAAATATTACATTCAGTATTTGTATCAGGAAAACTGGCATTTACGCCTTCTACACATCGTGGGTTTTACTGTATTTCGTGCAAAGATGAATGAGTACGTTTTGGCCATAACATTGACGATGATTACATTCATAATTCTGGTGACAAATCAATGACAAAATGAAACCCGAAAAACTGAAAAATTGGTGTGTGACCTTCGCAGTAAATTCGTCAGAACTAAACACAGCCAAACCTCTCGGGTTATATTGCCAAGAGCATGAAGAATAGACAGTCATTTTTCCGGACCAGAAAGCAATTTAATCTATCCACCAAACTTAGCAAACATTCCTAATCGAGTTAGATGAGCCAGCTTTTAATAAAATGCCAGTGTCCAGGCGTGTGTTTGCACATCATTTGGAAGAGAGTGCATGAGGATTTGGCTATTGAAAGCATCAAAACTTTAGATAGGAGGAAAACGTCCTTTCCATTTGAGCTGTAGTATGTGCAGGTGGACCGAGGTATTGAAATGACACTTAGACGATGTTGTAAGAGAGGTTGTAGGTATTTTAGCAGATTGCTTGTACAATAACCCCAACAATTCTTAAGATGAAAAGCGTAATAGTAAAAAGGCTGTTAATTAAATAAGTTGTCATGCTTTAAAACCAAGATGAATTTAAGTTTTGCGTTGAAAAAGCTTTGCTTCAAAAATTCACAGAAAAACGTGATCGCTTTATTTTTCTTGAGATGAAGATAGAAATGTTTCATAGCGTATGAAGAAGAAGAGCGCATTAAATGACCAGAAATGACATTACAAAGTTAATTTGATATGTAAAAATTTTAGTAACCGAAGCTGCATTTAATTATCAAAATAAAATATGACAATATGACACTAATTTACATCCTGATCCAGAAGCTGACATTGTGAAATCCTCCCACACAGAAACCTGTGGAAAATCCAGATTATGATAACTGAATACGGAAGATAACAATAGAGAATTAAAACTAGAATGTTGCCACACGATATTTCAATACCTTTAGAACGGATACATCAAATTGCGATCAGCGTTATTTACTATAGTGTTGTGTTGTCCAGACAAAACAGTGATGATGGTAGATTCAAATTTAGAGGGAAACATTTTGCTTTATTCCGCAAATAAGACCAAGACCCATGATTTTCAAATCTTTATAAATCATCATTATCAAAGGGAAATTTGACGCTTTTTGTTGTTGTTGTTGTTGTTGTTGTTGTTGTTGTGACAAATCATAAAACGTTAAGTAACAGACCTTGAGAAATAGAATATATGTTTGAAGACTAACGTTAACAGCTTAGGGGCTGTAGAGTAAATCATTTAACAACTGAAATTTAGCGCTGTATCTCTTACTCGAACGTCTTTATGAATTTCAACTGTTCTTCCTCTGAAACTGGAACATTCCTTGGTTTTCAAGTATCTAAATTTAGACATACACGTTTCTTGAACCTTGGTGCTTAAAATCAGGATTTGACGGAGCAACACAAAACACACTAGAGTCACACTGTAACAAAAGATTTTTTCCATGTATCCATCATGAAAAGAAATTCAATTTCGAGGGGGATCTGTACACACATATGCCTCTCTCTCTGTATCGAGAAAATGATAAACGAAATAAGAAAAACGAATGTGTTTTTTCGACTCTTATTAAAATTACATGAGTTTCCACTTGGGTATTGTTGTCTCTCAGACACCTTTTCCTTTTCACCTTTTTCCAAATAACAAATCAATTGTAGATAATTACAGTATATGTGTACTGGCAAAAAATAATAAAGTACTCAGTTGTCATTTCCAAAGTAAACACAGTTCTTTTAATAGTTGGGTTCTATAGTTTTCAAAGGGATATTCAAAGGTATCACACCTGGCCCTATTGTTACATTTTGCTCTGCCTATTGACATTGAATAATAATTAAAATATCTTTGACAAAACATCATTGATTTCTAGCTCAGAATTTTTTAACGAAATGTATTCGAATTTATTTCACCTTCAACATGTGTTTGAAATTGATTTTTCTGTGACACTAACCTCTTAGAGAGGCTACTTTTAAATGTTCTTTGTCCCAAAATGGAAGTTATTAGATGATTTGTGGGATATGCCTGAGTACATTACTCACAATGTAATGTTTTCAATGCGTATATCCCTCAGAAAGATCTTCTCAATGTTCTGAAGGGAGAAAAGTTGAATGGAAGGAGAGCTAGTAAAAGTTGAGAAACATTACACGGGTAACGTGCACGGAACAAGTACATTTGATTTAATAAAATTTTCATCCGCATGAAGTAAAATTAGAACATTCTGAGTCATATTCATTTAGAATATTCTTATTTTGGATAATGGCAAAATGGTCACACTTCGGGCTTTCAGGCCATGTGTTGTGGACTTAGCAATTCCTATCACATCGTTGTTAATATCTTGTTATGCATTGTATTTGACTGTACTCTGAGTCAAGTGAGGATCATATTAATAATAAGAGGATCAGTCACTTTGCTTTGATCTCTGTCCAGCTGGACGTGATCTGGAGCGGGAATAATCGCCGCCTTGTACGGCAGAGATCATTGTTCATTCACGGGCAGGCCCCACAGTCTCTCGGCGAGGTCTCAAGTAACCATCTCACTGCCAAATGTAAGAACAGGGGTCACCGTGGGGGTAGCTTTACAACAAATATAACACCCAAATTGAGAAAAGAATCAGGTACAACCCCCCTCCTCCCCTCATCTCATCGAAACCTTCTCCATCTAAGCGTTTCTCATGGGGTTTGATGATGGCCGTTTCTGACCCATTCTCACTGGCAGATATCCCCCGTTAATATCTACCCTTACTACCCAGTGCAATATTATACGAAGAGTACACATAGCAGGCTCTAATTCGTTATTACTATGCATGAAGATACACAGAGAGTTTGTGCAATTAGATTAAATACTGGTGTCAGATCACCGAATCAGTTGCCTCTGGTGGAAGTTCAAACTTTCATTGACCTTTGGTCAATCTCTCGAACAACGTTTTAAAGTTATGAAAAAATCTCAAGAATTTCATTGTTTATTGTGCACGAAATATTCAAATAATGCACATAGTATTGCGTATTTTAGTGACCACCAACAAAAGTACACATCTAGGTGACGAAGGTATTTAAATTAAGTTAAGACCATATCGTTAATTTCTTAGCTTTTTGTCAACCCATCTGATGTTGCCTATTGTGTTTCGTCATCCATGTAGTTTGATTGTAAATTTATTCTAGCATGTTTATCAAATGGAGATTTGAAATTTTATGGATGCAGTGTCTCGCAACGGAAATTCCTATCATTTTGGAAACGAAGAGAACAAAGGAGAGAACGAAAGAATTTGACTTGCTATTGTTCAAAATGATAGGAATTTAACCCTCTGATTTCACTTTATATTTGATTGACTCAGTCAGGCTGTTACGATTAATACATTAAAGAATAATGATTAAATTGACTTATATAAGCGTTGCTATATTGAAACCTGTTAAGATAAAAATATTATACTGATTCCTCAAATTTCGTATTTGTTATTGCCAACAACTTAAAAGTGAGAGTTTGAAATATAAATGCCCCAGTATGACTTTTGTAAGTGACGAGGAAATAATGAAACAAATGTGGAGACAGTGTTTCCTCCTTTGTCCTAATAGACGGGATCTTTTAGAAAGGATGTTCTTTCTATTTTAAGGTAAATGACAGAACTATTTTTGCTATTGTTACATATTCGTAAATGTACCTAAGAGTATCTGTCACTTAAAACCTCCATCTAGCAAATTGCACGTCAAAACTAGGAAAACTGATGACTTAATGTACATTAGGAGCAAGAGTTATTTAGTCTCAAAGAAGCTTAAGTATTTACCCAAAGCTGGTAATAGTCCCTTCTGTATTCCACTATTGCTTGTGTTTTTGCCCACTAAAGCACATCATATTTGCTGCACTCCATTAGGGAAAACGAGAGAGCTTTGTGAGTGACTTGGTTAGAGTAAGAGTTGGAAAGGACATCGGTAGATTCAGTTGGTTTGTAAAGCAAAGTTCTAACTAGGTTATTGAACAGATAATAACATTAAGCGATGCTATTCTACAATTGCACAAATTGACTCTTTCTCACTTTCAGTATACGCCAGAATGGCCATGGTAAAAGATATTTTATTTGGCCAGTTTAACTGTTGTGAATGTAGAAAACTAAGAGAAAAATTGAGTGTACTAAAATTGCTTATGGACTATCATATAACACTGTGGATTCTACATTTATGACGACATCAGGGTTATCTCACAATGCTGTCAACTGTGACAGCATTATGACATCATTTGTACCGAGTCCGTGAGGGTCATACCACTGTACAGAATAAAGAAGGAAACCCAAGAATTTCATGCTGTGCCTTCGATGTAACATTGTTCCAAAACGTGCAGGAACATCATGAATTTGGGGCCTCATTTAAAACACTTGGACTCAAACTCAGACTTTCAACGATTCAATATTCACCAGCTCTGTCTGTGTGATGATGGTTCTGGTATAAAATACTCGTAGGTCCTTAAAGACTTTACCGTTGCTCTTAGCATTTTATGATATTTGAATTGATGAAAAATGACATTATGTAAACGATCTAAGATATCATTGGTCACGGAGTGTACATGGAAGGGCATAAAGGAAGAGAGCTCTGTATCAACATTTAGACAGTAAACTGTAAGCAACAAGTACTACTGATGTTCAACTGAGTTTTTTCTTTTTCACGGTAGAGAATCAAAACTGACACCACTTGAGTATCTTAAACGCTAACAAGAGTTTTCATTAATACTATCCTCTTAATATGTAGACCAGCTTCTTAAACAAGACAGTCTTAAGTTTTATTGTCCCCAACATGGAGAGGAGTGAAAGAAAATTTCCTCCTCTGGATTCCGCAAATTTTGAAGTAAGTCGCAAAATTATTTTCTGTTCACTTTTGCTTCAGTTTGAATCAATCCATATAATTCTTGACAATAGAAACGTAATGCGTGTTGTAGACTCCAGCATATTGTGTTTTTGTATCAAGCCGGCTAATACGTTTTTACGAGTGTCAACAAGGGCAGAAAAAAATTAATCCATTTTGATAATTTAACTCTGTGTTATTCTTTACTTTTAAAACAATTGAATTTCCGTTGTTGTAAAATAAATAATAAATCCTGCGCTATGAGATTATTTAAGGAAGGTCTTGTTAGGACATTACGGCATTGATTCGTTACCCTGTCGTTTCAGAACATCTCATTCGATTCCACTTTTCTCTGTGTTGAGTAAACCTTCTGAGCCGCAGTACAGCCGCAATATGAAGCTAATATATCATGTCATTTAGAAGGAATTGTTTGATGGGACAACTCAACTGGTAAACACTCCCCCTCCCCACTTTGTAAAAACAATATCGAAATATTAGTACAACTAAATGGATTCGGAGTTTACCAGATTTCGTCGCTACATCAAACACAAGGTTTGCTTATCACGGAAGAAAACACTACTTTGTAAATGAAGTTTTAGACGACAGGTTTTTTGTGCATTCAATCTCATCAAAATCTTGAACTAAAACAACATTTTAGGGATTTCGGGTGGAGATTTTGTTCAAAGTCATTTAGGTAAAAGGTACTATCAGTTGCCTAAAGTTATTTTACGGGAATACATTAAATGCGTCACATGAGTCCATTAATCAGAACAGCTTTGGGACGGATTTTGGATTTAAAAACTGGTTTTTATCAATCCCATTTTCTTTACAACCAAACAGACAGTATTAAGGAATACCCTAGGGGATGATATTTCTGAGACGGGCATCGCTAGAATGGACTTTAGCTAATTAAGGTAAATGGAAAGGCAGTCCTGGTCAATGAAGTGGAACGAATCACTTTGCTTTGCTTGTGGGTATTCCTTGTGATGTCACAGCTGGGTATACCCCTGACCCCCTTGTGCATATCCTCACCCTGAATGAATGCATGTTAATTTTAGTCAGGAATATTATTTTGTGATTTACTGAAGGTGGTTCTGTTTTTTAACTATGATGGTTTTACTACCATCAAACATCTCAGAAGTGGCTTTGTATCAAATATCCAATAATTTGGCAGACATCAAAATGGGGATTTAATCATACACAAAGACAGCATTTGGTGTACATGAATTTGACAAAGGGGGACTGAAAGGGATTTTTGAGATATTATTTTTGATGCTCACTTTTTCTTGCATTGTGCAAGGATTTGTCAAAAGTTTATTCCATGTAAATTAGTAGTAAGAAATACTGCATTTTTTAGCAAAATTGGGGAAAAGACACTGAAGGTTTACTTATGTGGAAATGACTTTTACTGATTGACAATGCTTGTCAATGGGCTTGAGGCACTAATTACCACATTAAATGCTTTGATACACACATTCTACACCGAGTTGAAACATTTCAGCCCAAATATGGCTTTTTGTAATATAATCTTTGATATTGACTGCCTTCCAAAGCAATACTGCATGCATTTCAAGTCACCTTAAAGTTGTGAAACAAAACTATTTTTACTGATGCCGTCGATAGATCCATGAAACAAGTCCGTTCTGGAGCTCAGTTCTGCTAAAGATAGTTAACTGGACAAAAGTTTATCACTGAAGGAGAAGAAACAAAAACTCATGAAGCTGCAAGAGGCCAAGGTCTAAACATGAGCAAACATGTGTACTACGTGTATCTTATCGCGGAGGAGCATCGAAAGATCATCCAGATTGGGTCCCTCGTGAATGTGCATTATTTACGAGAAATTTGGTAGATGTCGACTGAAACCTGGTTAGAACACAGAATGTGAAGCCCCCTAAAGGCACTGCAGCTCTTACTTTTGTCGACTAGCATCAATCGGTTGTGAGGCGGAGTGAATGCACAGAGCAAGCGAAAGCTTAATATTCGTTCTATAA
>JBCAUI010116097.1:0-18691 GCA_038406195.1 Haplosyllis anthogorgicola
CCAGGTCATGCAATCATTTCCAGTGCTGTGTTTATATTTTTTCTTAGTGCATTGAGGTCTATTATTACTAACAGCAGCAGGAGTCAGCATCTCCTAAGGAGGTATTCGTAAATAGAAGGTAGTATCAATATGAATTGTCAATGGTTAAGTTTGGGTACATCACCAAGTTCCCAATTATTAATTATGTACTAAAGATAATATCCCTCTGTATATCCGTGCCCAGCAAATTTTCCTGGCTTATCTACCACTTTGGTTTAGGCAGGTGAATAAAATAAGAAAAACTTCCAGTACATTACATTTCACATACACTTGAAAAACAGTGGGTGTCATTTTTAAGACTAGAGTAGTCATTGTTTTTGAATGGTTAAAGGAAAACACTTTACATTTTCCATTTCTAAGAATGGAACAAATAAATGGTTCCAGGTTTTTCCAAATTGGTTTTAATGGAATTAGGCTAATTAGGCTAATTTTTTTTTCTGGGGTTTTTTAACCAAAATGTTAAATATTAGGGAAAACTTGCAACAGTATGTTCCTAACAACAGTATGTTCCTAATTATAATAATGATCCTGAAATTGATACCAGAATTTTAATTGCAAGGAAACAACAATGCATTTCGGCAATTACTATGTCTGTTGAATTAGGCTGATTAGCCTAATTCCAAGTATTAAAACCAATTTGGAAAAACCTCTAATAAACTCTAATAAATTAGGTTATTTCGACAGGTTATCCTATGAGCAGGAACTAGATGTGGAGTCAATTTGGTAAATTGTAAATGTGTCGTGATTGATCCACGAGCTCTTGAAATGTATTTAATTGATTTTTGAACAACATTGAGCAAACGCATTGAAGGGCCATTTCATTTTGGTCACATTGAATAGCTCTGAACATTATTCGTCATCATAGTGATTCTTATATTCCTAGATGAATAAATATAATTCTGGCTGAAGAAGGTCACTGAATTGAAATAATGTATAGTTGTGACTAAAGAAGGTCACTGATTAAAAAAATTAAAACCGTGGATTAATGTGTACATTTTTATTTTCAACATTTGGCACAGTACATATTACATTTATAAAATTTTAAAAGTGAGCATCCATGTATAGCCATTACATATGTTTTTATTCTGTGACATTTGGCACATTATATTTAAAATCTTAAACACGGACATTCATATATAGCCACATAAAATGCTTTAAGATACGCGGAATTCGTGTCCGAAGTTACACAAATGACAGTACACGGAATTCGTGTCAGAAGTTAAACAATAGCGCATCGAAAGCAGTGTGAAATTCTTTCGTTCCCTGCTTTGTTCTCTTTTTCCAAAATGATACAATTTCTGTGTACTGACACACGTGTTGTTTGCTACGCAGTATGAAAGCATGACATCTTTGGCTTGAATAGCATGAATGGTGAAAATATTTGGCTTGAAATTTATTACATGATTCAATACCAGTAAATTATGTACCGTTTTATGCAAATGTACCGTTTTAGACAAATATTTGAAGTGAGATTTAAAAATGTAATACTCGTAGGCTATTCTTTTGAGATCATAAAGTCTATAGACTACATGTATATTTTCACTGTAAAATTGTCTCTCAGACGTATACTTTCCATTAAGTATTGTAAAGGACTATTTCAGTATTCTCAACAAAACAAAAATGGGCAGTATTGTTTCCATAAACGACATTCAAAGCAATTTGCGTGTATAAAAATGGATATCAAGTGCTTTGCATCAATATCACGTGAGATTACGTCACTTATTATTCTATCTGGTCACTAGAATGCGACACCGAATGAGTCCAAATCAACGTCTCCCTCTCCCTCTTCTTCACCGCCCATGTTCAGTTCTGTCTGTGTGCTCGTTCCGTTCACTTGATAGTCCGTCACCTGAACGTTGCACATGAAAGGACCAGTGCTGCCATCTTGTAGTGTGGTGGATCCTGAAATGTGGGGACGAAAACTGCCTATTACATATACGTGTCAAGTGTATTCAAGTGTATATTTAATTTTAGCCTGTTTAGGAAGCTTGATGTCTTCACTAGTGATAGATTGAACGGATACGACAACATTTAGTTAGAATTTTGTTTTATTCTTTTCTGAGCTTAACTGCAGATCAAGACTTACCAGACAAACAAGGTTTGCAAGATGTCTGAGATTGATTGTCCTGATAAGTTCCCTTCGGGCATGGAATGCATTGTTCCATTTCACGATCAGGTAAGTAATATCCTTTATCACATGGCACTGTAAATTGTACAAAAACATTTATGAATAAATTAAGACATTCAATAAATAGTTTAAAACTAAGAACTAAGAACACATTAACATCATGCGTATACATAGACTACATATTTCTACATAGTTAGTGAAAACGTACCCAGTTAAATTACTTACCACAGAGCCTGTATTTAGTGAGTACTCTGCCTTCTTTCAGACACAACAGTTTTGGTCTAACCCTCTCCATGCCCGTATTTTCAACAGGTGTAGGACTTCCTGAACCAGTGTCAATACCGATAGCTTTGTCCTTTATTAGCTGTTCCAACTCCTTTGTCAAGTTCACGGCATTTCCCAACATTCCTCTCAAGCTCTCTCTCTTACAACCTAGAGAAATGAATTGATAATATGAACACTTGCATTTTCTACTCAAAGCGTCTTCGTGAACACGATGCCTATCAGATTTTTTTCAAGAGATTCCTTGATGTGATTAAAAACGACAGACTATCAATCTACAAAACGTACTGTCTTCACAGCTTGGATGAACAGCTCCCTCTTCTTTGTTTTTCAGCAGAACGTTAAATCCCACTGTGATTTCCGCATTAACGGTACCATCATCATTGGTGACGTCTTCACAATCAAGCGTCAGGTTCTTGGCTTCACAAAATCTTCCACTGGCTGAGGAATCACTGGAATGAATAATATGGTATAATTATTATTGTCACACGAGAGTAGATCTATGTTTATATACTTTGAAAAAGTTTTATTTACAAAAATATTCGCACTTCTCAAGTTGAAAATTTATTAAAACTTACATGCACTATTTACAAAAATATTCGCACTTCTCAAGTTGAAAATTTATTAAAACTTACATGCACTGATGAAGGGTACTGATGATCTGCTGAACACGCATTCTCTCGAAGAAATGGTCGGGAGAGAATTGGAGGGCATCACAGGAAAACTCAGATTTATATGTTGATTTAACTGGAAGAAGTACATCCACGAAAAATTCCTCTACAATAAAAGAAATAATACTATTTCGATTACTTCGATGCTTTATCCAGCTAAACAATGAAAATTGATGAGTTTACTCACTCACAATCATCGAATGATTATTCTGTCGCTAAAATGACAATTGTATTGCATTTACTTACCGGTGCATGAGGGGATACGAGCTGTTTTGTTCACTAGTTTGTGACTCCATTCAAAGCTGGTCTCTACTCCACAGGTTACGTAATCGTTGATTCCAGACACGAAGAAATAACCAGGATTACATTTGATTCTGAATGGAATTAAATAGGAAATATTTAGTTTACCCAAATTTGCCCAATCTTTTAAGAGCTGCTTGCCTGGAAATAAGACAAAAATGCCCTAGAGCCAAAAGACTGGTTATGTATTTATGTACTAGAGAGGCACTTACCCACAAGTGACTCCATTCGTTTCCTCATATTTTCGGCAAGTCAAATAACCGTTATTAGGACTCTCTTCAAGTTCAGAGCAAGTTTGGGCCTGGTAGCAAGTATGTCCATCTTCATTCAGTTCGTAACCACCAGTGGTACATTTACACTTGTAACTGCCAGGGGTGTTTTCACAGTGATCCTCACAGCCTCCATTTTCCACAGCACATTCATCGATATCTTCGCATTGACCGCCTGATCCTCTCTGGAATCCTGAACGGCAGACGCATGAGTCTGCAGTTGTTCCCAATGTTCCCTCTGGAATGTGAGTGTTCTGGGGGCAAGGTGTGCATGAAAGAGAGCCTTCATCACGCTTGAATGTGTCGGTGGGACAAGCTGAAAATATGTCAGATTAATTAATTGTCCATTTCAATACAGAGCATGATTTCTTTTTTTGATTTTGGAACAATAGCCTTTCATGCTCTGATTTTATGTTCATCAAGAATACGGTGCCGAATTCTGATGTTCCCAAACTGATAGAAATTTCAGATGCTGTCCTCGGAGCTTGTCTGTTCATTCTGAATGAAACGTTATCAACAAAAGTTTGACAGTGGATAGATACATACCAGTGCAAACAGGTAAATGTCCGGTCCATCCTTGAGATGTACATGTTCTGGATCTTGAGCCTTGTAAGATGTATCCTGGATCACAGCTGAAGATGCACAGATCATTGTTCTCTGTTCCACATTCCTTTATCTCACCATGTTCTGGGACGGCAGGGTACACACACCTCACAGCTGTAATGAAGAAAATAGAGGCACTTGTAATGAAAAAATAGAGAGAAAATGAAGACGGTGATGAAAAATGAAGATAGAACTTTGTTTTGTAATTTGGTATTTGGACAACACATACAACTTTTTTGTAATTTGGTATTTGGACAACACATAGAGAAAGCATTAAGAATATGGTACACATGTTATACTTAACGCACACAAAAGATAATAATCGATTGTGGAACAATACAATTTCACCCTGCGTTTTCATGGCATTAATACCAGAATGTGAATTTTTGGAGTTTTCAGATTGAAAAATTTTCAAAGGCCACTGCGGGTTTGGTTCTTTACCTTCACAAGGTCCGCCTGGGGGTCCGTGTGTGTCGGCTTCACAGATGCACTGCTGTCGGCTGTTAGAAGCCTCTGACGTTGTGTAGGATCGTTCAGGACATCGCTGACATCTGCCGGTTCCAGCTTCAGCCTTGTAGAAGCCGTAAGCGCAAGCTGAAAAAATATAGTTAGGAATTTAAGAACAGTGTACAGCCGCTTTGGTTTAGGCTTCTGGTTGTGAAATCTAGAATACTATCCTGATAAATCTATCATCTGTTTATTATCTCTAAACGACACTGAGCCATTGATTGTTCTCTTTCGTCCGATAAATATTCCCCAACAAAGGATGAAATTCCTATCAGTTTTGGAACAATAGAAATTCAAACGGACATGGACATGGTGGATTTCTTTTGTTCACTCTTTTATTCTGTACATCTCCTTGTGGATATGATTTTCAGGAGTTGGGAAAATTACCTTCACATTCAGGTTTCTCCTCACTCCATCTACCGTTGCTCAGACATTCGGTCTCGTTAGCTCCAATCAACTGATATCCAGGGAAGCAAGAAAACTCAATTTTACTGCCATAAACGAAGGAATCTCCTTCTTTGGATCCTGACAAGGGAGCAGACATTTCTGGGCATCCAACAGCTGTACATAAAATAAACGAAAATAATTTCATATAGCGTTTTGTAATATACTTAACTCTCAATATGCAATGTAGCAGTTACAGCTTTCTGTAGATGACATCAAAGTGAGTGTTTCTATGTCTAAGTCAGTTCGAAATGTAGAAATAGACACAAAATGACAAAGACACAGAGATGAAGGAGAAAAGCGAGGAGACTCACGTTCGCAGGTTGGTGGTGTGGTTGTCCACCTTCCGTTCTCGCCACACACCAGGGTTTTTGATCCGCTACGTCTGTACCCAACGTTGCATCTGTACGTGAGAACTGATCCGTACGTGAAGGAGTTACCGCTGCGTGTAGCGTGCTCGGGGGTTCTAGGATCACGGCACTGCATCACTGTTAACCAAGAAAAAAGTCATTCTCTTTATAATGCTGTAAACACAACAAGAGGCCCGTATGCTTAACATATGTTACATCTGACCATGTTTTCTACCACTGCCTCTTGAATTTGACCTGGTAAGATTGAAGTGAGAAAATTTCCATCCATTCCCGCCTGCAACTGCATCCGTCATAAATCTCTTCACACATTTACATTTTGTGTTGATTATATCCAGTTTGGTAAATGCTTATTTAATTTTCTGTGGTGCATACCAGTTTGTTCTATGAATAAAAGCATTAGTTTCATAGACAATTGTTTTAAAGCTTTTGTTATCGTGTGACAAAAAATGCTTCGATATTCCACTTCGCATCTTAAAGATTTCTCTTACCGTGACAGGTTGGAGGTTGTGCGTCCCATTCACCATTATTCTGGCAGGTGGCTACATCAGATCCTCGCTTTGTGAATCCAACATCACAGCGGAAACTGATCTGTGCACCGTAACTGTAATCAGATCCGAGGATAGCTCCGTTTTCTGGAACTGTTGGGGGTTGGCATCTGACCTCTGAAAGAATAAATTATGGAAACCATTATACATCATTCATTTCCTGGTGTTTTGTTCGAATACTCACAACCGGTATAAAATTCACTTCTTAAACATTGGCTTGGATCTACTTACGAGAACAAACAGGCATATCAGCGCTCCATACTCCAGTCTGAAGCTCTTCACCGAACTCACACTTGAGAATCTGTTCTCCAACCAGACTGTATCCACTGTCACATTGGAAGATCACCTCTTGACCCATGACGAATCTGGAGTCGGATCCATGATGACGTCCATTCTCAGGCTGTGGCAGACGGGGGCATCGCACCTCTGCAATTCAACACATTCATATAAATTTTATGTCAGTATATCATTCTGCGAAGGCGAATTTATTCAGGCATATGAAATCTGCGAAGGCCAATTTAATTTAATCCTTTCCTCATTGCTTAAGTAAACATTATGTCTTCAATTGGTGCCCTGTTTGGATATTAGATTAACAAGGAAATAACCTAAATGTCATAACAAGGTTAGAGATTTAAACAGAAAATATGGACATAGTGATATTGTTACATTTCAAAGCTTCAGTAAGCATCTTTATATTTGTCGCAGTCATTTCCGACAACTAATGACTAAATAATGAAAATGACATAAAATGATTGAATGGTAATTACCTCTACATGTAGGCAGTCCTGGAGGGTCCCACCTTCCAGTATCAGCGCACACAGCCCAGTCACTTCCCTCCAGACGGTATCCACGGTTACATTCAAAGGTAATCTCCGCTCCAAGCTCGTAACCATTATCAGCGATGGTGCTGCCAAAGCGTGGCTCACCAGGGAATTTACAATCGACAGCTGTAAGCACATAGTTATTTTCAATATAAGGTGGAAAATATTTTAACTTTGTCATATCAATGGGTCTTTTGTCTAATTAATTTTTGATTTTCTAATTAGATTAGATCTACTTAACCTAGTTATCCTAATTTTCTTTCCTTATTAGGCGAATTAGCTTAATTAATTTGGAAAAACCAATAACTGAGTAGTTAATTCGCTTTCACTTTTGTGAAATTCCAAGGGCTGTATTGTTTGCTGCTATTTGTTTACTTAGTCTGTCCCCTGCTTTGATACATCTATGGTTTAAATTTAGGTTTACTGACAAGTTTTTTCTTTTCTTCTTCTTATCTTCTTGCTTCTTTTTTATTGGCAAAGTGGAACTTGTATAAACTTACGTCTGCATTCTGCCTGTTGATAGAACCAGTTTCCGTTACTCTGACAGTTTGCGGATGCATCTGGCGGGAAGATTTCATATCCGTTGCGACATTTAAATTTGACCCAATCGCCAAAGTTGTAAGGGCCAGATGTCTCTACGTACATTTGGCTGTCTGTTACACGCGGGTTACCACAAGTTATAGCTAAAATACACAAAAATGCCAAGATTAGTTAGCTAATTTCATAAAATGTCACCCCAAACACATCATTAACAACTTGATTAGCATAAATATTGTCTCCTTTTAATATTGCATGAATATTGTCTCCTTTTTAATATTGTCTCCTTTTAATGATATCAAAAAGATACACTAATCTATCAGAACTAAGGTTAACTACATCATAATTTCTTCATATCCCGGACACGTTTTCTAACCCCAAAAGAGATCCTGTTAAGAGACATAAATACAAATGAAAGTGAACTTAAGGCCCGTCAGGTGCTGCCCCCACCAATTTTTATACCGATGAACTTTTGTCCATTAGCCTACTATGGGAAATCTATAGCCTATTATGGGAAATCCAACATATTATCACACACTTCACTTGTAATAGCAAAAATGACGAATTTCCTAACATACAATTTGAATTGCAATGTCATAATGCAAAATTACAATTAATGAGTACTTACGTTCACAGGTGGAGGGTGAGCCCATCCAGCGCCCGTTTGTTCCGCACTCTACGTCAGTGTTGCCGCGGATCTGGTAGCCAGGATTACAGGACAGACGAGCCCCCGAGATACGCCCTCGTTCGTACTCGTAGTTAACAGTGGTGCCATCTGGTGCTGACAGATACTCGCATGCGTACCCTGATTAACAGATAGAAAATCTTTAGCAAATAATTTAAACTAAACTATCATATTGCCTTGTAGATTCTCCATAAACCTGAGTAAAACTTCCATTTTTTAGCCAGAAAAAGAAAAATTGGCTAATAGCAATTTAAGAAAAATGCTCTTCGAGTTAAATTCAAATTTAATTCCCAGGTTGTGTGCATTTATTATCTGATATAATATTTAATAGAATAATAAAACTTCTAGACAGAAAATAGTTGTATTAGAATAATAAAAAATGCTGAGTTTGCATGGTTGCTGCTTACCTTCGGGGACTTGTGCGTAGAAGGATCCGCGATTTATTCTGTTATCACGTCCACAACCAATTTGGTTCTTTGATATCTTAACATATGAATAGCTGGTCTCACTCTCTTGGCAAGATGCATAGTATATTCTACAATGTTACAACATACGAACACATAAGAAAAAGCTATTTAGTATTAGTTCCCAGAACTCACCGCAATAAAGCATCACTACAATGTTACAAATTGGGTACACTTTGGAAAGTGCGAATTCTAAAATTGGTAAAGGAAGCAAAACTAGCTTCCTTATTGTACCGTGCAACAATAATGCTGACAATGCCAAGCAAACAATTCAAGGATATAAAACACAGTGTAATGATTCTATTAACATCGCACACCGTATTTTACAATCGCATACTCAGCATGATGCGTGCAACACACTCGAGTGTAAGTGGCATAATTATTTCCACTGCTATCATGATATAAATACTTCTATGCTTAATCTCCCGATTATTAAGCCCAACCAGTTGCGTTTGAAATGACTTCATAACACCTTGAGGTATATCATATTGGAGTCTATCGTAAAGAAATGGTAAGAAAAATTACCTTATTGTTGAGTATTGACTTCTGTGGTAACTGGAAACGTAGAAATTAAATTCTTCCCAGATTCTTCCACTTGCAGCGAAGTTCTCACACCCTTGTGACGTTAAAAGGTACATGTCGTCGCCATCAGAGTGTCTCATTTTGCACACGCGCATTTTCCTGGTGAAGCCTCCAATATATCTACAAAAGTCGTCAATCGATATTAAAATAATTCCTAAAATTTATATGAATTTTGGGACTGTTTGAGAGTCTGTTTTGCTATTGATATAAATTTATATCAATTTTGGGGCTGTTTGAGAGTCTGTTTTACTATTGATATGCGGATTCTTATATTTTCATTTGCAAAGAACAGTTTCGAAGAGGTGCACTCAGTGAGTTTTGACTTTCAAAATCAATGCACCTTTCTATTGAGGAAAAACACAAAGCGAGTTTCGAAAAAGAACTTGCATGAACGTTTCTTAATTTATTTCAACAACTGTTTAAACGTAAATGGCGCCTCAACCATAAAAAACCATTCTAGTTAGTCTAAATATCCGCTGTATGCTTACTCGGGGTCCAGCCATGTACCAATATCTTCTTCCGGGAATGATCGGGTGTAAGCCGTGAAGAACGAAAGCTCGCCGCTTGCTTTGTTCTCTCCCGTAACTTGATCCCATTCTGTTCCTATTTGACGACTTTCTAAAATACCAAAGAAGTATAAACATGTTGAACTGTTTTCATTTAACAGACTGCGGAAACTTTTCAATTCATTTACACAGAAGTATCTTCTATTATGATAACTCTTTTTACCTGTTAGCCTGTGAAGAGTTTTTCCATTGAGTGAGGCCTTGGATATAAATATTATAGACGTCGAGGGATCTGACCATCTATGACCCGTGCTTCGTCCATATACCTACAAATTATTTCAACATTTTCCAATTCATTTTAAGAAAATGTCATCAATCATCGACATATGTGAATGGGAAATAACAACAAGGTATAATCTTCTATGTTCTAAAATATTGCTTGATTGTTAGTACAAATTTCGATAATTGTATCAAGCCTCTAATTAAAATGGCAATTTTGCAGAATTATCACCGATGTTTATTATAAAAGTAATGAAATAATGCACTAACCAGTGTAACACACAGCACTGCCTGCAGCAGCACTAATTTAATGGAAGTCATTGCAAGAGCTTCCTTGTCTAAAAAGTAAAGACCCACGCATTGTAACTTAAAAACAAACAAGCAAGTGTAAAATAAAGTAATGCAATAGATAATTTACAATAATGAAAGCAATGCTACTAATTAAATTATACCTGTGAATATGTGAGTTTTGATTTTTAAAATTGTTGAAATTTAAATTATATTAATTACCGCAATTGATTAGAATAATACATAAACTAATAAATAAACTTACTTTAATGTGTAAATATGTGTCTTGCTATATCTCTGAGTTTGTGACTGAATGACCATCAAGTGACAGTGATCTGCTATTTATACCCGACGCGGAATAAACAGCATACACCACTTTCCCAGAAAAGTGTCACAAAACTCTATACAAATGTCAATACAATGACAGACAGTTATTAAGACCAGGAAGAATCTAGATTTTTATTTTTGTGTGAAAAGTCTTCAGTGAGCACGTAAATCAAGTAACAAAGACAGTATGTTTTCTGTTTAGACTAAATTGCAAAAATCTGAATTTTCCCAGAATGCTACCACGTTATATTTATTTTCTTTTTTATGTCGAGGTGCTGGAAGGGAAATTGTAACTTTTACCGGGAATGGTACAGTATCACCAAAGGTAAGACTTTGACTTTGCTCCTGGAAACAATGCATTATCTTTATTCTTTTCCTTTGTGTTTCATTTTACTTGCCAATAACTAAGATATGCAGCATTATAATTAATAAATAAATCTGGAAAAGGTACCCACAGTCACCACCTTAGGCCTCTCAGCAGGGAATCCCCTATTGTTAGGTCATATATGTTTCAACCAATCAGAAAAGTTCTCTATCCACATTCTCTCTGGAAATGTTTTTGCGGTTTTTGCGGGTTTTTTTTTGTTTGTTTTGAAACACTAGAATCAAAGAAGTGTAAATTTATTTTATGGGACAATACAACTGTGCAGAGGGGGGATCATTTGCACGTTCATAGTTGCAACTGTCAATGCTCATTTATTGCAAAGTGAAGAAGGCTAAAATATAGAAATTTAATGGTCAAAAGTCACTTTCGGGCTAATTTCAAGTAAATTTAACGCTAAGGCGGTGGATCCAGAATTTCTCGTTAGGGCGGTGCGCAGACCTCGACGGGATGCGTCTCCATCCTAACTTTAGTAGGAATAGTACCTACTAGTGCATAAATCCTTCTGGTTGGGGTTCCTTCGATTGGGGTTATCCAAAAAGTGTTTGCTACCCGAGTTACAAAAAATCCCATAAATTGCGTATTTTAGGTTTTTTATTCAAAAATTCTTGTTTAATACCGTGCTGCAGCTTTAATAGGATTTTCTTTTACTGATTTTACAATTTCTACATTTTTTTCCTTAGGACATTGTCCATTATCTTTTTATGAAATAAAAACGAACAATCAACTTGCAACATTACTGCGTATTGAATTTTATGCTGTCACTTCTACACATGTATTTTACGGGGCATCCTTTTCGATTTACAGATTTCGATTTACCATGAGCATCTGTACACAGTTTGTTGACACCATACAATACATGACATTTAGAAGTGTGCATCACCAAATCGCCCACTTTCTTTTGTTGGACCGCAAATGCCATTTTTCTCTTGTTACATAAATTTGCAAATATGCGCCAAGCAAGTATTGTAAATCATGTTTATTTCTACCTGATTAAAGTGAGATTCTTTGCACGAGTAAATGTGGTAGCTATCACTGCAAATTTAAAAAAGAGCACGATTAACAGGGCAGAGTAAGGATGGGCGGTCCACCGAAGCATAATTCACGCACCAACTGTTTTTTCATCAGAAGCTCTGTCAGCGTCAAGGATTTTCAAGGAACTGTCAACAGAAATTTCGCGACTCCGCTTCGGAACTTTGCCAAAACATCCTCTTTCCCGAATAGGATTCAGGACTTGCCAATAAACAAAAAGTGTAGATTAATCAAATTCCCATTGAGGAAGGTTTCTTCTCAAGAACTCTATTGGATTGCTGATAATAATAATGTATCACGTGGTCTTGTTCTGGGGTATATAAATGAAAGTCCGGGCACAACCATGAAGATACGGAAAACAAAGACAAGAATTCTTCACCGATTTAATTACAAATACAGAAGATATAAACGTAAGTGTTGCACCATCATAGTAATTTAATCTTTGTTAATCTTTAATCTTTAGGAAGAGTATCATAATCAATCACATTAGTTCACTTAATTGTATTTGATTCCTATGTATAGGTTTTGTTTGCGTTATTGAAGAATATATATGATCTTATTATTTATGTATATGTGCTTAATGATATTACCGTACATGCTTTCTTTCTGCATGTGTTAAACGTTTAATTTTTGGCGCAAATCAGTACTTATTGCACATCACTCGTCAACACAAATAGCTTTTAGCAAAAGTGAACCTAGTCTGGACAACTTTGATGAATAAGGAAAAGATGCACCAACAATTAAGGCTAAAGCTTAAGAAATTGGCTTCATGTTTAATGATGTTTACTGCACTGATGTAATTTGATAATTATAAGGGTATTCATTTTTGCAGAAAAACAGTATCATGCGGCATTCACCCGCGATACTTGCGACTCTGGCCATGTGCCTGCTGTGTACTGGCTTCACACTGGCCGCATCAAACTTGAAGGGAGACCCTGAACTGGACGGTACCTACGACCAACCAAAAGTTGTAAAGCAAATTCGCCTTCCAAACGACATTGACGCAGGAGACGTAACCTATGATGGTGACCTTGGACCAGATCCTTTTGATGAACTGGAAAATCATGTCTCCAAAATGGTGAAGCACCTTGATGTAAGTTCCCTTGGTTATTTACAAAATGACCAAGGCAATTTGCGCACAGCCTGGATTTTCTCGCCAATTCGAATTTCTTCTATTTAAATTTAAATGATAGCCTTTTATGCATTTTATACTTTCTTTGGTAAAACCTGTATGGAGGCCTCTCGAGCTGGTACCTCAAAACGACAAAGGGTGTAACACACCCTCCATATTCTTCGTCTTTACTGGTGGTCTGATTGATAAAACGACAAAAACTACCGAAACAGAACATTTTACTCTTTAGCTTATTATCTTTCCAAGAAGGCATATCAATGTTTGTTTTGGTACAACAATACATTAAATGAAATGCGTTTCTTCATCCAGGGAGAGAGACAAAAGGGAGATCCAGAGATATTTGAAGACCCTCAATACTCAAAGCACAATCATTATGTTAACTATCCAGTTGGGCTGCATCCGCATCACAGACAGAAGAGGTACTTGGACATTATTGTAAATAAGGCTTTTCAAAAATTGAATTATAATTACATTACTCTGATAGAATTTTAAAATTGCTGACATCAGATAGTTAAAAAAGCACTGATAAGCGACAGTGATAGCAATTTGCACTGCATCATGGGTACCGAAAAATCTGCTAGCAGAATACAGAATTGCTTTGCTTGTCTGTTCGAGAACTGCTGCTCAAAATGAAATGAGATTCATTCGAGATTTAAACAGATGAGAATCAATTAAAAGCGAGGGATGACCTGTCGGTGCACAGAGCCTCATGCCATAGTTACCAAGAATTTTCTAAGTCTAACACTAAAATACACTGAGTTTTTCCCCCCAGAAAGTGTGGGGAAAGAGTGGGGTGCAGCTTGACTCTAGTCTGTCTAGCATGACTGTGCAGCTTGACTCTAGTCCATCTAACATGTCTTACATAACTTTTCAGGAACACAAATCTAATCTCTCGTGAAAACAGAGAGCCTCAATTCCCTCTATCGGGCATGAGGCTCAAAGATTTCAATCTTGTCCACCAGAGGATAAATATTAAGATCAGAGGATGAAATGAAACAATGATACATCAAAAGCGCAATGTGGAAATCTTTTGTTCCGTGCGTTTCTAAATTGATAGAAATTTCAGGAGCTGATGTTGGAGTTTTGTCACATACGTGCTTTCATCCGCAATGTCCCTGAGCCCTTCGTAAGGAGTCTTGATGAATTCCCTGTCTGGTGTCGGGTGATATATTCCCATCAAGTAGTCAACGTTATCTGCAATCGGTCCTACAACCTGTATTGGATCAAACGAAACAATTGGAAATTCTTTCTCTTTCAGACATTATATTTTTAATTCGTTCAACAACAGTACAAAGCCATGTGCACCACGAGTTTGTTTTCATGTGAGATTCTCTGGGTTCGGGATAAAAGGGTTGATATCACCTGCACAGAACAAAAATCTCAGCAAAGTCAGAGGATAAAGTGTTTGCCTTGGCTCTACTTTAAGAAAAATAAAAATTCAATCTGTTTTGCTGTTCGGTTGAAGAAAACAGCTTAAAATTCTATTTTGATGATTATGAACAAGCAATTGAGATGGTACATACTGCTATTTTGTTAAACCTATTGGTGAGTGGAAAATATGAGCCATTATTCTTTAGCAGCACGAAGGATTTGAGGGCCATCTGGATGGCTAACTCCTGATGTTCTTCGCTCTGCACTACGACTGTGTGATTTAGCTCCGAATACTCATTCATTTCTGGAGGATCAAATTCACCAAGTCTGCCACAAATAAAGGTCATTTTTGTGTTAGCCAACAATAGTGTACACAATAGACAGAATTTAGACTCCATGTGCATTTTTTCATTTTTACTTTATAATTTTTAGAATTTGGAGACATAGTTCTTGCTTAGATGAGCTATTATCATAGTGTAGAGTTAGAATCTTTTTTTTAATTTACGTTTACTCCACAATCGTTGGGAAATCTATTGTTCGATGACATTCAGTATCCAAATGCGCAGTGCTCTTATTTACCACACCTGAAAAGCTGACTACTCCTAACAGAATGTTTGCATCTTAGAACTAAATGGTTGGTTTGAGAACTGGTTTTACCTCATACGTGTGTATATCAATGGTTTAACCATCTCGCGAACATAATCCATCTCTAATAGACCTAATCGCACAGCTCTGTCGATCTTATTGAAAAACGAAACATTATACGGCAGGTTATCCTCTAGATTGACTCCTGAAATGTGGACAATTATCTACAAATTTTTAGCAGTGAGAAGGACGGAAACAAAATCACAGCATAAAATGCTTCTTCACTGTCCTTCGTCTAGGGAAAGAATAGAGATTAATGTTATGCCTTTGGTGGAATACTGATCGTGATTATGTAGATCATGAAATTTCTATGTCAGTAGAGTTCTACATTGAGGTATTATTTGCCAAAACAAGCGCAAAGGTCTGTTGTTTCATGATCTGCATTTCACATTTTCACTTGATAGTTAAATGTTTAAAAATGCAAATTTTGACCTATCTGTCGTTTATTTTAACATAAGATTTGCATCATTTGAAAGATGTTACCAGCATTTACTGCCTCTGCAGCTGTTTCACGTATAAGATTCGTGTATCTATGAAATAATAGAATCCATTCTATGGCTCCTTCGTCACTGACCACATAACCATTAAAGCCCCACTCATCTCTCAGCAGATCGGTGAGTAGCCATTTGTTAGCACAAGCTGGAACCCCATTGACTCTGAAAAACAACAGGGACATGTGTCAGTGCGAAATTTGTAAACCATACTCTGTTTAATCCCACAAACTAAAAAAGGACTCTAATCGTTACTGTAATTCCCACCTGTTATAACTGCACATTAAGCTGTACGTTCCCGCATCCACGCACTGCTTAAACTGAGGCAGGAAAGTCATTTGCAAGTCACGCATTGATACCTGCGGGTGAAATAAGGTTATTCTACTAGTTACAAAGTAGAGAATCTCTTCTCGTTCTTCGAAACATGCGGCGCCATTCTGGGTGATGCTAGTCACTATGTGTGGAAAATGCGAGTGGCTCTTTGGTTTTATTTCTCTTTGGTTTATTTTTGTATATCAGTATGAGAGAATGCCATAACGATTCCCACTTTAAAACGGTACTTTGTTGGAGTTCCCTTAAAGGCTTATGGCCTTATTTTCGCGGCTGATAGGAATTGTTCGTAACGTGACGTCAACTCTTTCATTTCATTTCGTATTAGCGCATCAAAAGCACAGCATAAAATTCTTTCGTTCTCTCCTTTGTTCTCTTCGTTTCCAAAATGATACGATTTCTGTGTACTGTCTCGGTAAATACACACTTGAGCATCGAATCCAAATCTGCCGTCTTCGGGACCACCCCCCGCGGCAAAGTGTTTGCATCCGGCATTCGCTAAGACGTATCTGTCGTTGTCGCCTTGTAGACCCTGTACGTAAGCCCTGGCGTACATACCGGTCATGACTGGATCCTCACCATAGCTCTCCTTTGTAGAATAAAGCAAAAGAGACAAAATAACCTTTAAATTTCTGTTGACCATTTCTGAGGTCCATTTTTGGGGTCATTGGTATACTGTGGAGGTATTTGGGGTGACTGTCCATCAAATCCTGAAATTCCTATTCGTTTTGGAACAATAGAACATCAAGAGCACAGCGTGAAGTTCCTTTGGTTCCTCTTTTGTTCTATACGTTTCAAAATTAATTAACTTCAGGATTTGGGGATTCAAAGCCAGGGTGGATCTGTCGCTGGCACGCTTACTCACTTCCGCGCTATGATCCATAGAGTCACTTCTGATTTTTTCACCTACTTTCAAAATTAGCATTTTAACACATAATATTAATATACCTATTACGTTATCACAAAGTAATGGGATTAATGTCCGCGGTGAAGGATATGAAAACAACAAATTGAAAGAAGCACCACAAAATATCGCATCAAAACAGCATTTTAGTTTTGCAGCGCAGCAGATCAGGAAATGCTCCATACAGTCAATGGAAATTGTATCTGGTCAATGGGCTCTCTCGTACCTTTAAATCTTTTGTTTTAAGTGCCGTGCTAAGCAGTAGGGAACAAAGTGTAATGTGTATTTATTGCCCGTCAGGTTCTGCCACAATTGTAGGGCAGCAGAAAACTCCTATGCTTTATCATTGCAGTTCAGCACACCATCACATAATTTTAAACATAAAATAGCACTTTGTATGTCATACTTTGTACCCTACTGGAGGCACATACTAGTCCATTGGCCAGTTCACGTACTTTCCGAGGGGTAAAATTTCCTTTGATTTCTTGATCTGACGGTGAAATTGTCTTAAAACCTTGTTGTAGGGAGAATGCTGGGATTCTGTGTGTGATCCAGCATAAACTGGCGGTGTATTTACATTTGAAGGCGATTTCAGGGTCCATTGCAAAAGCAAGCGTGCATTTGAAATCGAAATGGTAATCAACATGATTTCTGCCCCATCGTGGATCTCTGGCAACGTTAATTGTTGGACTAAAACAGCTTAACACTGATTGTATGCCGTTTGCAGTGTAGTTGTTATACTTTGCTCTCACTTTCATTCCAGTTGCTCTGGCCATGTCAAACACCACTTGTTTGCTGTAAATTTCATGCACATATTAATGTAATGCTTTGATCTGTACAACCTGATTTCTTCCCCATCTGGGGTCCCTGGCAATATTAATGGTAGGACTGAAGCAGCTGAGTCCTCCTCGCGTTTGAGTGTAGAGACCATTGGCCGTGTAATTGTTATATTTTGCCCTGACTTCAAGTCCAGTTGCCCTCGCCATATCAAAAACCACTTGCTTACTGTAAAATTGAAAAATAACGTACCAACGCGTGCAACATTACACAGAAAGTGTATCAATTGTGTACATAAGGGAAAATAAGGGAGCTCCCATAAGATGTGTTGTTAAACTTTGGATACGATTTCAGTGTACTAACAAGTCAAACCGTTCACAATTGACACGAAATTTTAAAATGCCTAACATAGTAGTTTTATTATCGGCGAATCTAGGGGGCGCGCCCCTCCTACAACAAGGATTTTAATTGGGATATCCTGGATCCGCTACTGCCTGTTGCGCGTTCAAGTAATGTCTATAGTTTACAAAGACGGTCCCTTTTGAAATTAATTTTTCAAGCATTTCCAGTGGAAAGAACTTTTAAAGAAATGGCACCTGAATGTGGCTGCTAATCCCAGCACCTGCGGGAACGCCGTTGCGGGTCCCGCCTGCACGTCTCCCCGGATACACTCCGTGCACCACTGGTACGGGTTAATGTCTAGTCGTGGTATGGCTGGAGCAAAAGCCGTTCTGCCTCCTCTAGCCATCTGGTGGGAAACGGTAGGATACAAACTCTACGTTATGTTATTTCAACTTTAATCTCTTATTTTTGAATATTTTTGCAATACATTGCAATACAAATAGTCTAATGCGTCAGGAATACAGTCTTCCTTCCATCACAAGTTGATACTCGTGATTACATAGACCAGGTGCGCCTAAACCGAACCACCCGTATTTTTGACGTTTTTTATTTTCCAACTCGTGTATTTTTGACAATT
>JBCAUI010116208.1:0-18686 GCA_038406195.1 Haplosyllis anthogorgicola
CAGCCAATGTACAGCTTCGGAGCCCTCTACATGTATTAAACGTACAGTGCAATAAATATGCCAGAAGTGCTAAATATATATGTATGGCGTATGAGTGGTTTTTCATAATATAACAACAGAGTAGTGTGTAAAGCCAATCCAAGTGACATGCAAGAGTACTGAAAAACTGAATTTGTTGGCATAACATCTGTTACAAAATCTCAGTTACACTTCAATGATGTATCTAAATGAATGGTGAATAGTATACAATATATCATGTGAATAGTCAAAACTAAGTATGTTATGGTATAGAGTAATCTATAAAGATGAAGAAAAGAAGTTGGTTTATAAGTTGCTTTAAAAGTTTATTTTTATATGGAAAGAATGTTGTTGTTCAAATACATACAAATTTACCAGCATAACATTTGCCTTGACTGTTTTTTAAAAATAGATCATACACAACCAAATTGGATGGCATACTAAAGAAAAAAATATAAATGTGCATGTATAAACAGAATTTGTTATCATAACATAGCGGCCTAAATGGATACACATGTTATTTACTTATTCAACTTGCAGACCAGACCCTTTGTTTCTGTACATATTTGTTTTGTTTATATTAATGAAGAATTATGTAATTAGGTACCAGCATCCGAGCCTTTGGAACAACCTTAAGATTCAGTTGGTACCTGTGCCACTGTTATGTCATGATTAAAACATATGTAAATCATTAATTGGTATCGTAACATGATGATGTATAAGAAGTGGATGAATAAATTATTATTATTATTATTATTATTATTATTATTATTATTATTATTATTATTATTATTATTATCTGATCTTTTGGTACAAAATTGGAGATGAACATTTGTTGTTTGTTTCGATTGGTTAAAAATGAATTCTTGTGTGGCCAGCCATACCCCAGAATGCTCAGAATTTGTATTTCATTTTGCGAACAGATTTTCACGCTGTGCCTTTTAAGTTAACTTTGTGTCAGCTCCTATGGTCGGATTTTAGAAACTACGTTTTTGTACCGTATGATACTATATTGCACTACGTAACCTTAGAACAGATGTGTACATTACTTGTGTAATTGATGATTATCATTTTACTTGCAGTAAGAGTAAATGTACATTTATTTTGTTAACAATAGAATTTACACTATGTTTTTGTTCAGTTCCGCAACGTACAGAGCAAAAGAGAGAACAAAAGAAATCCATGCTGTGCTTTTTATGTTCAATTGTTCCAAAACTGATAGGAATTACATCCTCTGGAATGACACCCCAGAGCAACAAGTGTAATTACAATTAAAAATGCTGGGCTGAAACCGAAGTGTCTTTAAACTGATGTTTCGGAACATCCTCAATTTGTCATGTTAAATGAGATTTATTACAAAAAGATTGTTTGTTCAATAATTTACACTTGATGTCTTACTCACAGAAGAAAATTCTCACAGGAAAGGACAGGACAGTAATGGACTTTTTTTAGGACCTATTACATAACAAAGCTGTGACGTAATTTCTGGGATGTTTTTCTGAAGCATGCAGCTGCTTAATACTCGGAACCTTATTAGGAAATAAATCTAAGCTGTGCTGTACCGAACTATTTGTACTAATACGCCATTTGCAGCTTCAGAGAGAAATTCAATATTTAAAACATGAATTAATTGACTGACACGATTTCTGTAACAAACATCTTTGAAAACATATATCTCGTTGAGAAATGACGCAAAATTTAAAGTATGTAAATTAAACAAATACATGAGTTGTTTTGATAGAAAACTAGGTAACAAGACATAAATACTGTCACTGCAAGAGTACACAGAATTCGTATCAGAAGTTTAACAATGGCGCACCAAAAGCACAGCGTGAAATTCTTTCGTTCTCTCCTTTGTTCTCTTCATATCCAAAATGATACGATTTCTGCGTAATGTAAAAATTGACAGCTAGTAAGTTTTGTTATTGTTTCCACTTTTCTCAGAGGGATTTCACGCCAAAAACAGGTCCAAATACAGTGAAAACCACCCGTAAATCTCTGAATAGGATGCCATTAGGCTTTTCCCCGAATCTGTTTAGTGCAGCTTGGGCCTTTCCACTTAAAGCTGGACTGAGTGATCAACAAATGAAAAAAGAACTATTTTACATTATAATACTCAAGGTGACCATAAATACGAGTATACGCCAACGTATACACACTAGGTATTACTGTCCATGATGTATGTCTGAAGTTTGCGTTGGTTTTTGTGTCGCATTGCTTAACCGTGCGTAACAGTACAAGTTTCCAGGAATCAAGCCTGGTTTCTTTGTAAACAAGACAAGCCGAGAATGAAATTTGGTTTGGAATAATAGCAATTCAAAAACATAATGTGGAACTCTTTTATCCTTTCTTTTGTTCTGTACATTTCAAAATTGATAGGAATTTCAAGAACTGGAGAAGATGGAATCAATTTCAGAACAATACAATTTCATACCCTGTTTTGTAGGCAAAAACGCTCCAGAATTGATACGGGGTTTCTGGACCTACAAAGGGTGTTAGCAGGCAGGCAGCCACACTTTGCACAACAGGAAATAGATTTCAGGAGCTGCATGTTTAAGTTTGACCAATACAATTTCACGGGGCGCCCTTCATTCGAAATGATACATTTTTTCAAATTTCTATTGTTCTGGAAATCTTAAAGTTCATTTAAACCGTAAATCATTCGGTATGGGGCTGGAAACGAACATCCGTTGGTACAACGAGCAGTGAGTCCAATGCCCAAAAGTTTTATAGTTGTGTCCAGAACTACTAATGCAACAGAACTTTCGCCATAAAGAAAGCCAATTACAGTCCAAACTTTATCTGTATATTGTTCTTCTCGAAAAGCTTTTGGTCATGCAGTTCCGCGTGCAAAAAGTTTACGTGAGGACAGTACGTAACTGATGACCGATTCACAAACATCTGGCCAGACTGTTGCACTCTAATGAAGCTGATTCAATTGTGCAAAACAATAAGTCATTATCAAATTGAAGATCAGTTCGAAGTTGTGTGACAAGTCGAAATGGTGTTGCTAATATGATATCTGAAATTATGTTTTTCCTTAAAAAAAATGGAGTTTGCCTCGAACTAACCTTTTCTAAAAAAAAATATAGGCGCACGGTTCTAATACAAGAGGTGGAATAGTCTTTCCGAGGATTCAGTGATGCAAGGGACATGCACCATTTTTCTTCATTTTACATCACATTGACAGTAATTTCATGATCTGTGGTACATCAATGTTCTATTGAGACAAACCTTGACTGCCTCCTCGGTTTTACCACACGTGCAAACATAGACAAATCTTAGAAAATGATCTGAGTTTGGTCAAATTACCTGAGACTGCTAATGGTTATTGTTATAGAGATCCCCCATGGCACCAAACAAATCCTTCTGTAATGTCAGTATCATATTCTGATCGTCGTATCATGGGACACACATATCACTGCCACAGTTTCTGCCTCTGCAGGGTCAACTCCTGGCAATTTGGGTACGCAAGGAACAAAGGAATTCATGTGCTTCCGAATTGCAATTGTTCCAAAACTGATAGCAATTTCATCCTCTTTAAAACGAAGATTGCTGCTATGGTCATTCTAAGAAATTCGTTAGAACTGTGTCCTGCTTAGGGTTGCCACGACTAGTACTTTTCACTCGTCGACTAGTCGGGTACTAATAGTCGTCAACTAGTCGATTAGTCGAAGGTTTCCTAAATGTCCCTCAAAGCGATACATATTCATTTCATTACACACTCAATTGTTGTTACGCATAACTATTTACCAGCATAATTATGTATTTGCGGGCTACATGGAAGAATGGTTTTAAAAAGTGTATTTTTTTATCACCAATAAAGTGTATACAATACAATATATAAACAATCTTCAAATTTCTGCATTTAATTTAATTGATAAAGTTCACCATTTTGAAATTTTCGACTAATCAACTAGTGAAATCATAGTCAACTAGTCGTCACTAAACACGACTAGTCGATTAGTCCCACTAGTCATGACAACCCTAGTCCTGCTGTGCTATTCGTGAGAACCCAAGCGCTCTGGAATTTCTTTTGTTTTTCCCTTTGATTTTCTGAGATGACATTTTGTAAAATATACTTCATTACATCCAAAGTGTCTGGCACTAGTTTTGAAACAATTTTTTAGAACATCATTGGGTAGTTGCACAGAAAATTGCAAAGAATTTAGCTGTTGTTGTTGAGTTTGATTACTAAGCTATTTTTTCTTTGCTAATGTAACTTTTTAATGGCACTTGTTTTGCTTATGCAGATTAATGATAAAAGAGTTTTGGGCATGAATATCTGAGAAAGCCAAAATGAACTGAAGAAAACGAAAGTAAATGTAGTAAACTTCTATTCGCACAATAACATGGTTTAACTGAATGTGTAATCCATTAGAAAGTGAATGCACCAGCAGTTTGTTTTCAGTGACCAGGGTGCACTTTTTGCTAGTGGTTTGTAATTTGGCACAAATTTGTGATTGTTGTATTGAATCTTGTTCTTTCTATGTTTCAAAATTCACACTTGCAGTAATTAAGTAGCAATTAGGCCATGACAAAATTACAAGTATTGAAATCATAACATCCTATCAATCATTCATTTAGACGACATGTAGGACATTAATTACCAAACAAAGCAATGCAAACTAGACACCAATGGGTAAAATATCCACATCTGGAATCAATAGTCAATGCAGTTATGGTTTGTGTGTTGACATAAACATTTGCATTAGACAAATTTGTCTAGATTCGGAAGGTTCACACTCAGCATTTTATATGAACAATAGCACACATCGGAATATCAGCAATGCAGTAGAATCTGCCATCTTGCTGCATGTTTTTGAGTCGGATAAAATAAAGAGTTCACTGTAGAATTATATTAATTGTAATCAAATAAAGAATATTCCCAGCCATTAATTTTGGTTTTCATTATTGTTCATTTTTGTCGAAATTGAACGTGGAATATGAATTTGAATTTGACTAGTCTACTGAATAGATGATATTACACTGAATCTGAATGTTTCATTGTTCGCAAGAAAAAGATTCAACAACATGTTTCGTCAGACGAACCTTTATCCGGTGCACTGCAAGCTCTATACAATATCTTGAAAATGAAAGTTATCGGTATCATATGTATCAATAACCAAGGTTTTTTCAAATTTTCCCTGCCTAATTCCCTACCTAAATCCCTGCCTAATTGATGGCCATAATATTGATAATAAACTATTTCTTGAAATCTAACTAGTTTTGTATTTTTCAAAATGTTGGTAACAAATTATTGATATTACTTATATGAGTAAATATCAATTAATTGTGTATTTACTATTTCTAGTCATAGTGAAATATTCAAAAATTACATACGTAATTAGAAATAGGAAGTGAAATTAGCCTAAATTAGGGAGATTAGGCAGGGCATGAATTAGGAAAAACCTCTATTGTTTACGTAAACTTTAAAAACATATTTTCAACAGCCATGCCGCGCATTACCTTGTATACAGGAAACGATACTTTCAATATTGCACCAGATATTCTAAAAAGACGATGCTTTGTTATACAAAAAACGTTTACAGCGTGCTCTCTTTCCTCTTGTGCGTGCAGGAAGGCAGAAATCCATTTGCGTCATTAAGCCGCGGAATGCATCATCATATTTCTTTTATAATAATCAGCATTTCTTGGAATTATAATTATCTTCTTTGACATCACACGAGTTGGGATACACAGTAGTGTTGTCAACGTCAAGTATCATTGTGTAATCCGCGGCTTCCTGTTCTTTTTCTTTAACACAATTTCCTGTTTAGAAGTGACTTAGGTGTAAAGGTATCGATCTTCCTTTGTTATGGTGTGCTCCCAGACTACTTTGTTACAGCTTCAGGTCTAGACTTTTTCACCACCAACTGAATAAATGGAGCAGCTTTCACCGTCTGTGTTAGAAGCTACAAACGGGCTGGTTGCGAACACAAGTTTGTCACCTGCTTTTTACAACATGCAGGTTGACAAGAAAATTACCAAGATTTTTTTCACCTTTACATCCTAATTTTGAAAATATTTTAAACGCTTTGACATTGAAAACTCATTTGAGCACAATTGGCGCTTTTGTCTAAGCCAAAGACACAGCATGTGATTCGATTGATACCAAATGAAATCCATTTCAGGAGCTGTCCCCACAATGCTTTAGTACAATGCATACAGGGGTTGAAAATTTCATTTGTGTGAAATTCACTTCATGGACACCGAAAGTTAACTACACAGGACATTTACCCAGTCACGGACGTCACGGCGTCCCAACGCCAATTACACTTTGCTTTCAGTTGATGCTAGACAAGTTTTTATTACGGCAAAAAGTAGCTTCACACATTTTGTTTTGAGAGGCCTTGCAATGTAGATCAAAGTGTAAAACTTTGGCAGGGACAAACAAGTTTACCTAAGTATTGTTTTTAAGATAACTTTTCTGCTTTCAAATAACGAAAAGTAAAACACGAATATTATTTTATTTTTTCGTAATTAAAACGTGATAGAGACACTGGTTACAATAACATTTTGAATAATATTTGCACGCGTCTTTTTCCTATTTTGCGGACTATTGTCATAGGTTTACTCGTATTTGATTCAGTCCAGGAAAGCCATAACAATGTGTTAATCTTTGAAACAAAAGAGTTCGATGCTGATCCTTTGATGCAAACTAAAGCTCAACTTAAACAATTATATTCCACTCTTAACTAATTCTTTTTTTGAACGATAGATTTCTAATCCTAGCACTCGAGAGGACGAAAAGTCCTTTCCAGGCTCTTCATTTTGGAAACAATAAATGCTTTTGTTTTGGTGAAAGACACAACATGTAATTGAATTATGGTTAAATAAAGTCAATTTCAGGAGATGTTCCGCATGAGAATCATCAGCTTTGGAACAAAAGGCACAGAGGGTCAAATTCTTATCATTTTGGGACAATAGTGCATCAAAAGGACAGCGTGAAATTCGTTCGTTCTCTGTTTTGTTCTCTTCGTTTCCAAAATGATAGGAATTTCACGAGCTGCAGAGGATGAAATTCCTATTAGTTTTGGAACAATAGAAATCTAAAAGCACAGCGTGTAATTCTTTTTGTTCTTTCTTTTGTTCTATTGTACTGAAATCCCTTTGGTTCTAGCTGAAAAGAAGAGCAACACACATATCTGCAGTTCTATCAGTTTATTCTACAGAGATGTGTACATTACAAAATCCTTAGTTCAACTGACATCAATACAGAAATTGCTAGAGAATATATAGGCATACATGAAAAGACTTCTTTGTTCTATTGAAGTTAAATGAGCATTAACACATTAATTGCATAAGTTGCAGACAGCATGTCTGGCCATCTATTGAAGTTTAAAGTTAATTGCTTGGCATGTTTATATAGCTGTTTAAATAGTGGGAAATAGATGTTTTAATTTAGAATTGACTTATATAAGTTTAGTAGAAATAAAAACATTAAATGTCATTGGAATTTAAAAGTATAACACATCAAATGTAATGCAAATGTGACACGATGCAATGATGCAATTTAAAATTAGATATACCGACGCTTACATTACACTATTAGTTTTCACATTGACAGGAATTTCAGGAGCTGCTGTTCTTTCAGGCGCATCAAAAGCTCAGCGTGGATTGTGTCCTCAAACATTCCCCAATTAACAGAAAAGTTAGGTGTAGAAATGTCAATCGTTTTTATGACTTGTTGATCAATTTTGATCTTAGTTTCTCTTGAGGATTAGGGACCAATTAAGCCTAATGCCATTGTGTGTAGTTAATGGATAAACAAAATGCAAATGAAATTGATCTGCTTAATCAAGAGAATAGCAGCCAGGTGGACATAAATCTCCAAAGAGGATACTATTAGGATTTCCCTCCATCTGTGAATGAATAAGGGCCTTTCCACCTTGGCCATGAATGTTTAATCAATAAAGATAAAAGTTCCTTACAAAAGCTTTTATGCTGCTACCCTGGATAACTATAAAATCTAACAACAAGGAAAACTTCAGTAAAGTTCACAGAATCTTTCACTGGGACCTAAAAGATTGACCAAAATTATACAATTATCACTCTTTGAAAGGACTCCTTCCTTTCAAGATTCAAAGAGTTACTAAGTTGAGTGGGTTGTTCGGTGCGTTGGAAGTACCACAATGCAATTCATGAACTTATTAATAAAACAAAGCATCTAGCAGATTTTACAGTCTATTCTTGACATTTAAACTTTTGAAACAACCACCAACGTTTATCTGTGATGCAATGTTGGTACATTACCAGGTCGTGGTATCAAAATAGAATTCAAACCTCAGCATGCACAGAAGAATGTAACTCATTTTGGCAACAATAGAATTTTTGAAACCCAAAATGAATTACAAATTCTTAGAAATCACAAATGGAATATTTTCAATCGGGGATATATTCCTGTCGCTTAATAATTTCGAAATCCTATCAGTTTTAGAACAGTAGAATTCCATGCTCCATCAATAACACGGCATGGAAGTCTTTTGTTAGTAAACGTTCCTAAATTCATAAAGAAAACTATGAAGTGTACACCTCTATTGGTGGAAAAGGCAGGTGTCGCACCAGACGTGACCCTCGGGATCACCACATGCAAGCAAGTAAGAGTGCAGGCCAGAGATTCACCCTGGATTTAAAACCCATCGGGTTTGCCAAATTGATAGGAATTTCATGATTTGAAATCAGGGGCGGTTAAAACGGTACAAATGGGGCAATCTAGAAACTTTAAATGCATTTTTAAATGAAATTTCTTCTCTTGACTGCACGCACATAGACACTTCATCCTTCCGATGAAACCGATAACATGGCACATAAACACACATATGAATCTGTGTGCCTGTGGTGTTATGTGCCTAATACACCTTAGATGTACAATAGAGGTAATTCAGTTTGTAACTTGATACACGTAATAGATCAGGCTTTAGCGTAGTACCTGAGAAATGCTAATCAATCTGGCTTTGGCATGTAGACAGCCTTTGTCTGATCGATCTTTTGTTTCACCCGAAATACGTTAGTCCCTAATGAGAAATTTATATGTTGCATGAGCTTGATTCGAAAAGTGTAGGAAAGTTAGCAGACAACAAAGGAGTGCAAAACTTTCCGGACAAAGCGACAAAGTGAAGCTGTGCCCAAGCTGTCTCCCTCAACCCAAATTCTTACAAATAGCCTTTTACGGTTAAAGTGTTATGTTCCCCCATACCTTGGTCCCGATTGAATTGGAAAAAATCAACTACTGAATAAGTAAAAGTTTTTCATGAAGGAAACCCGATCAAAAATTCATATATTTTACGAGATGCTATCTATCACGTAGGCTACGTAACGCACGAAATTCTATTGTATTTTGGTATCACCTTGACTTCCTTAGCATAATTACATTGTGTTTAAGTGAATAGCTCTCTTTTTGTTGTACCCTAGATCCATGTACAACACGTTTCGCACGGCGACAACTTTTGTTTTGCCCATTGAGAACAATTGTATCAATTTGGGAATGCTTGAGAACAAAAGAATTCTGCGCTGCGCTATTGATGCGCATAAAAACACAGTAAGAAATGTCAATGTTTTGAAATGAGGAGGAAACAAAATTTATCCCTGCCTCTTCCTTTTAAGGGTAAAATCGTTTTTAAGGGTAAAATCATTTCTACTTCGAAAATAAAGAAGATTTCATAACTTTATGTCGTGTTGTTGTTAAAGCAAAAGACACTGTATAACTTTCTGATTGAAAAATGAAATTCAAATTCTTTGCTTCTTCAAACAACATTTTCCCTTTCCTCTTTGATACCTTTGATGGTTTGATGTAAAGATGAATCAGAACACGTGCACATGCATATTTTCCTCTAGGGAATCTACATGATCAGACCTAGATTTTTCAGGAAAGGAAATGTGTCATGGAAGCCATGTCATAACAAATATTTGCCTTACGTAACCCTTTAACACAGGTGTCGTGAAAAAAAATTGGTGCATGAACCTTCGCATCCTATAAATTGTCAACTTTTTGCAATAAAGTTACATAAAGGGCTCAGCCGTGAGCGATATAGCGGCATCGTTCACATCCCGTCATGCGATGGTATCATTAAAATGAAGATTTAATGTCCGGGTTCACGGGGGTTGGTACGGAGCCGTAGTCAGGATGGCGACTGGGTTGTACAACCTTACCTTTTGAGGTACGGATTTGTAGGGCACGGACCAGTAGCAGTTTTACACATCGACTAGTCGGGTCAAGTACACAGAAATCATATCATGTTGGAAACGAAGAGAACAAAGGAGAGAACGAAAGAATTTAACATTGCGCTTTTGATGCGCTATTGTTAAATTTCTTATACATTTGGCTACGTTCTACATGGTTTTGTGTAATAACTTTACGGATTGTAATTATGGTACTAGCAAAGCATGTTTAATAGCGTGGAAGTGTTAGCACCTCCTAGACTTATTTTCAGGCAAAATTCCCGCCGATCCGTTGCCTTCTGGTTGATTTCATTTTGCGATCATAACAAACTTGCCCCGTGAACTCACCTAGCCAATTGGCTCCATCGGCTCTCCCAACCCTTTTAACCAATATTTGACACTGTGACTTACGATGGCACCCATTTGGTCTTTCGAACAAAGATATCTATTTGTTTCAAAATAAAGAAAAAGAAACCAAGACATTTCATCTACTAGTCTAGGCTTATCCATTCATCGCTTGCAGTAGGAAATATATCATTCTTTTTTCTTTTTGCATTATTTGCAATGAATCCACACCTTACGGAATCGTTAACAAGTAGAAACAGTGATGTTGTCCAGTGTTACTTTGTACCCAAAGTTTCAGCTGAAAATAAAAATGCTAATACTCATGTAAAATAAGAATAGTGAAAGTACACATCAATATTTTCTGAGGATCATCTTATGCTAGTCGACTAGTCTAGGCATTTAACTCGATATCGGTTATTCTAACTATCCATCCTCTACAGTAGAAGTTCATATGATCTAGTTCATCATTCTCTGGGTACACACAGAGGCAACGTAACGATCAGCATCCAGTACATTTCAATGTATTTGATTCTCAATGCCGTGTCGTAATGAGTACAGTTTACGTAGCTTGAGGTGCCAAGTAGATTAATAATTCGTGTTGTATTACATTTCAATAGTCCATGAGATGATGGATGTTCTACTCTTGTCTGTTGCGTTTTACTGTAAGTCACTACAGTAGACCTTCCTTTGGGCGACCACCCAATTTTGAGACTAAAAGTGGTCGCCAATGGGGTGGTGGTCTTGCAAAGGAAGGTTATTTTATGTTTAATTTAAATGTGTTACATCTAAAGTCTGATGGTCTTGCAAGGAGAGGTTGATACATGCAAAAGAAGGTCTGCAAAAAGGAAGTTCTACTGGATTTGATAATTGGAAAAAAAACGTTAGTCATAACGCACGCTTGGATTGTACTCGCTTGATAGCCAGTTTGGCCAATTTCTCCAAGTACATTGAAGTATCAACAAAATCAGCGCGTCTTCGTAAACTAAACGCACCGCCCTGAATGCACCGACGGTAACGATGTACTGTAAAGCCAATGAGGCTATCGCTTACGGGAAGCTGAACGTGTGCTAAACGCACCAAAAAAAAAAGTTAGCGGGTGTTTAAGTTATGAAAATATGTACTGATGTGTTATTATAATTCAACAAAATGCAAGTTAAAAATTTAAGTGTGTAGGATGCTTATCAGATTATATTTTATATAAACTTTGCATTGGTTGTATGATACGAACATTGATTGTGTGAACGACACAGAATGGGATTCTATTGCTGCAAAAATTAACTTAAGGAACTGTTAATACCATAACACTTGAAAGAAACTTTAATTTTAATTCAGAGAAAATCTGAGACACATAATTTCATCTTCTCCATTGCTAAGCGATTTATAAAAAGGAATATACAGTCTAATAATGCAATGTTTTTTGTAAAAATTCCCTAATGAATAAATTACCTGCAATAGGTAAGATATTTATCTGTGCTTCACCCGCATCAAGGTATAAATTATTTTCACTATCCACACCCTGGCATTTTACCAGGATGGAGGACGTCAGATCCATAAAGACATTGGGCCTTAACCAAATTCATAACGAAAGCCAGAAATTCCATTGCCATAACGTTACAAATGACAATTATATATAATAATCATTGTTGTTTTTTGGGCATTTATTAATCAAATATCACTCACAAGTGTTCATGATTTCAAGATAAGAAGTTCTACACTAAGCCATTTTGTATTCCTACTTATTTCTATTTTGAGCATATTATACTTCACTTTTTATGCAAAATTTGTCCACAACCAGTACATGAAAATGGGTATCAGAAGTTTAAAAATACCCCCATCAACAAAAAGCACAGCGAGAAATTCTTTCGTTCTCTCCTTTGTTCTCTTCTTTTCCAAAATGATACGATTTCTGTGTACTGTGTAATTGATTTAAACATCATGTCAATGATCAGCTGGCTAAATGGTCTTCATTTTGTCTCTTTGTAAATGCGTCAGATATAGATGTATTTCTATGCCATCTATTAATTGTTTCACTCTTCATCTGCCTTACATACTTTTATACACATACATGCTGTCTATGGAGACCCTTAAAGAGCACACTGTGCTTTTCACGTGAACAGAAAATGATCATAATTTCGCCAGCTGACTTTGGTTGGCATTATGAATTGACATATGGACCTTGGGTCATTATGGATTTGACGTCCTACACCCTGAAAACGGATGTTACGTGCACCCGCTGCGGATATGAGATTTATCACAAGATTTAGCCGCATAATGTACGTGACTCGACAAACGCAGGCTGTTCCATACATGCGTTTAAAAAGCATCTCATTTGAATATATTCGAAATGTCACATGAACACAATGACATAAAGCATGTTATAAAAACATTTGTGAAAAGCCCTGTTATGTGATACCGTATGATGTTTTTTTACCGTGTAGAGTAGTTTAAAAGATTAACAGGTATATTACAAAAAATTCAAATAACCATCAATAGCCGAAGTTCTGAGGTATACCGCATTGATCCCGGGATAATATATAATTTGTATTCTGATGAATTTATTTGGTTTGAGATAAATTTCAAGATGTTGAAAACTTCATAAAAAAGGAGATGCTTTAATTAGGATCGGCACTTTAGTAAGGACCAAAACGGCATTTATAAATTTGAAATTTCAAGCTAAAATGATATAAAGGGATCAACCGTTTGGGTCATAACCACATGTGGTTAGTGCTGTTTCATAAAGGACGAACCCAGGTACAACCGTATCCGGGTGTAATCCGTAAAACCATATTTAGATCTATTGATTTGCACTCACACCTGGTCTATGAACCATGTGTTGACAAGCAATTGAGACCAATTATCATTGAAAAAGTATAAATTATAAAAAAAGTATAGTTTTTGAACTTTTAAATGGTATTTTTCTTTCAATAAGGATCTATGGATCGATCAGTCAAAACCATCTGGTCCTTTTGTATATAAGAAAATTCTCTTGCCTTTTGAACAATAGGACATCATGCTGCCACAGCCTGTGTCTTTATTTCTTTTGTTTCCAAAGTTGATTAATTTGATATAATTTCTGGCCCAGATTTATTACTATCATTGAACATACTGTGAAATTAATATCAGCTCCTGAAGTTTCTATCAATTTGGAAACGTTCAGAACAATAGAAAGAACAAAAGAATTCCACGCTGTGCTTTTGAATGTCTATTATTCCAAACGGATAGGATTGACAGGAGCTGCAATACTAATAGATGATCAATTTACTTCAGTTCGGGAAATTTTTGATAAATTCAAACCATAGTTTATAGTTTATCGCAGGACCACATAGGAGTGATGTGCAAAGCTTAACGTTTCTGCCAATGACTCGAGCCTCGTTTAACTTGCTTTTCTTCCTATGACAAAAGACAATGAATATCCAGGCACACACAGGAACAGAATATTCCCTGCACAAAGAAACGCCATCATAAATTAAAGACAATTCTTTGGATTGACCTAGTTTTTTCTTTGTCAAATCTAAATAAGATCATGAAATTACAATCAAAAGTTTAAGGCTCCGCAACAATTAAATTTCATGCTGAGCCAATGCTAAGCTAATGGACGCTGGACCTTAAACTTTTCATGGTAATTTCATGATCTGGAATTATTTACTTGGTATGGGTCAGTGACCTTGAAATTGTATGACGAAAAAAGATCTTTCCAAACTGTGTATTTTAACACCAAAATATCAGTCAGAGATGTTCTGTTCATGTGTCAGACATTTCCCCATTCAAGCCATAAATCATTGAGGGCCTCTGGGCAGCAAGGCCTCACGAATTGACAGGTTCACCTTGTGCCCTACAAAGTGTTATAGAGGGACATTTACTACTTCACGCTTCAATGAAACTCAGTACACAAGGGTGTCAATCCACTCTGTAATCATTTCTGAACTAAGTGTTAATTAGTAAAGTCATGTTATGGCTAAATTCTGTTTTGATGTACAACTTAAATGCCATCCTGAGATTCCTACTATTGTTACAATAAACTCCAGTACACAAGGGCAAAGTGTTAATCCGTTCTGTACTGGTTTGGGGTGGTCGGGAGTGCATGGACAATGGTGTTGATTTGTGCACATTCCTGAATGTGTTTCTTACCCATCAATTTACTCTCGTTGCAAGAGGCGTAAGTATTACGAACATTGAACTCAGTGTGCATAAACTTTGCCTGTCTGGATCAATACATTTCGAGTTTTCACAGCAGATCGGAAGCGTTACCTAGTTCCAATGCAATTAAATTAAAGCTTTGTTGCGGCGTTATTCATGAAACTCACACACAGGAACAAAACCATAGAAATGAGCATATTCGGCCAAAAAGGAATTAATTTAATCTCACTGAGAAATATCTGAGTCTACATCAACCGACCACTTTTATAGTATTGTTAGTGAGCAATAAATGCGGTACATTACGGGTCTATCAGACTGATTTATGGATTATCCTGTGTCTAGGTTTAGAATATTTCGCGTTTTTAACAACCTAAGTGGCTGTCCAGCCATAATATTTCATCCTAGAAATGTCAGTACTTCTCTCAAAGACTTTCCCAGACATTCCGCGAAGATCGAGACAACAAAGCTCTTTGTGCAACAAGTTTCTATTTTAGGAACTTTTTCCTGGCAGCTAAATTTCTAGGACACTACTGTCCCAAATGAACCTCTCACTTCCCTTTTACATCGAGCCAGCTATCTTGAACAGTTCCATACATGGCTGTGCACACACAAAGGTGGGCGTCCTCTTTGTGTGGGACCATATCAGATCATGGACTTAAATTGAAGAAATATCTGAAAATTTGATTGAGCTGTCAAGTAATATATTATAATTAAGACTACTTGTTGAATTATGCATATATTTTATGAGGCATGAGGCGCTGACACACAATATTGTATGATGAACACTGTAGAAAGTATGGACCTCTCTTTGTCTGAAGTAGACAGTGTGGATTATAATAAGAGTATTAAGTACAAAAGTATTGAACTGTGGCATTTATTTGTGTTGGAAAATTGATCACTGTATGTGAAGGACTCCAGAATCCCACAACTAAGTAAGCACGCAAGCGACACATTCACTCCGGCTTTGAATCCCATGGGTAGGGTCCAGTCACCCCATGTCCGAAATTGAGGGTACCAGTGGTCCCGTCAGAAATTTAAAAATAATACAAAACACATACTACAAAATTTGCATTTAGCAGCTCCTAAAATCGCTATAATTTTGGAAACGCACAGAACAAAAGGGCGAACAAAAGAATGACACGCTGTGCTTTTGATTTCTTTTGTGCCAAAAATGATAGGAATTTCATCCTCTGTAACACTTCTCTGCTCCTTAGAGGCAAAACATTTGCACCTTGAATTGTAACCGTTTTAAGATAAAAAATATTCCATTGTTTCGGTTATTGCGCAAATTAAAACATGCTGACATTTGGAGGTTTGATAGCTCAATTGAAAGCAATGCCACAAGGTAACCACAAGGCATGTGTTCTTATCACAAGAGAAGTTGGTACGTGGACACGATAACGAACAATGTGCCTTGAACAAAGAACTTTCATAACAAAGACACTTGGGCAGAAAACTTTATGAAACTTTGATAAAGAGCGGCGATTACAATCTTTGTCCGTCTATGGAAATAACTATCAAGTTTCCATTGTTACGAGTATTACATACGAAACCGTGAGATTTTCTCTTGTAAGTATATATATGGTAATATTTCTGACTACAGCACGTGGCCACATAAGGAATGGAACAGAATGACCTTTGGGACCTCAGGTGACCTTCTTTTAGATAACTACATTTTGATTAATTCACTGACCTTGTGACCTTTGACCTGAATCACTGAACTATGGCCCATAATGTATCAGCATTAAGGGGCTAACTAAGGTCAGATTATTGCTTAACTATTTGTGAAATGATAAAGCCTCTTGTCACGAATACCAAATTTGGAGTGACTAATCCCAGGCCCTTCCGCAACCTGCTGCTCGTGCAGTCTGTGCCTGCAAGTTGCAGCTGCATCGATTTGCCTCCAGAAGGTAATATCTTTCAAAACATGTTTATTCCCGTAAATTTATTATAACAGTGGTGCGCATTAGAAAAACATGTTTACATCGTTGAGGTTTTGGGGAATGACTACTACGTAGGTGGGACAATAGAGAGGTCAAGCTGCCCGTTTTCCCTGCACCTGTACGTGTAAGTTTAAACTGGTGTGAATAAAAACTGTAATTTAACTCAACGGTTTTACGTTCACCACTGAGTGGATTGTGGTGATTTCAGTATTTCTCTTACACGTACAAGTTGACGTTAAACGGGTAGCTTGACCTCGCTAGAGATTGAAGGTGTCCTGGCCTCGATGCAACCGTATTAATGTTATGATTAATTACACTAACAATAGAATTGGTGATGGCGTTCTACCTTTAGGGAATTCCCACACACCGATGATGTGAACAATTACATTATAAAATACAGTTCGTTCACCTCTTTGACATGACGATATGTTATCGGCACTTTTTTCCCACATAGCATCTTCATGATCTTGATCAGCAGTTAGATTATTGAATTTCTATGAATTCCACCCATACCGGTGTTTGTGGAATTTTTAATAGATTGTTGGTATTCTACACAGAATATCAGAAACACAAATAGAATCCCACTCTTTGTCTGTGTTTTTAGTTGTATCAATAACGCAGCGTGGAATTCTTTTGTTCTCAAAGGCTTCTGTATTAAGAGAACTATTTTCAGAGTAGATACACTTTTTAAATTCGCTTTTTTTAATATTTATTTTCGCAGTGCAGCATAATGTAGTTTAACACATAGCCTCACTACCGTTTTACTGAATTGACCTTTTTTATTTTCTACTGCTAACGCTTCAAAAATTTTGCTTAAAGCCAATTCAGCAAATTATTGTGACATTTGCGTTGAAGGTCAATGATATATTTCATCTTCGTTGAAAATGTTAATTTATTAAAACTTCCCGACATTTTGAGTCCAACGCCTTTGTAGCCATAATTAACTGGTATAATTTGCCTAACCCAACAATGATTGCATTAAAAACATAGTCTAATATTTGAATGAGTTTTTTTTATAATTGCTAAATGCCAAGGTTGATTTTGATTAAAAAAAATTGTCACGAGATAGGAAATCAACGGTCTGGGATAATCAACTGCTTCTTTCAATTTTTTTACTGTTTAAAACACAATTTATTAACAGTGGATAATAAAATTGAAAATCTGTCAAATGCACAAGTTTCAAGGGCATTAATTAGGACATCCCCAACGGTGTCACGACTGAAAGGGTATCCCCATGTCTTACGTCATTAGTTGCGGTTTATAGCAGCTGTCTCTTTTCATTCAATAAAGTTCTGAATAGCAAAAGCCTATGTTTCATTGACATTTTTAAAAGTTCGTATATATTATCATATACGTACTTGTGTACTAACGTATGTAAACGTAAATAAAGGTGATAGAGTTGAAATACGTCACTGTCACATGTTTTAGCTTAGATAGTTATGAAACGTTGTTTACTATTCAACCGGTTGTTGTTTAGTGACGTTTTACACAATTGCGAAATTGACAACAACAAAATGTCAAGGTCATTATTTCATCCAGGGTAGTTATTTTGCCTAATTAGGTCAAATCAATATTCTTTTCTGCAATTAATTGTCACTGTATTTCACTGTCAATTTGGGAACGTTTTGGAACAAAAGAATTTCACGTTGGATTATTGACGAAAACAAGAGCACAGTATCAGAGGAGGAAAACGTACATCATACCTTTTAATTTAAAAAGGGCAAAGGCTTCTGTTCAAATAAAAGACACAGCATGAGATTCTATTCCCCCAAAATGAAATGGGGAGTTTCAAAACTTTATTATTCCAAAAAATAATAGAATTTTCATCCTCTGAGTACAAAACTCATGCTTTTTTACAAGGCTGCAAATTCGTGAATTCTGTTCTGGAATTGAAAAACTAGACAATCCAGTAGGTTGCAAAGCCATTGCATTACAACCAAAACCCACTAAAAACAATAAAAGTAAACAGCAATCAACAATTTTTTTGTGTTTAGCTATAAAAGTTGATTTAAAGTGACAATTTACTTACATATCCCATTCAAAGTAATTATTTTTGCACAATTAGGTCTCAAAGTCAGCTTA
>JBCAUI010116319.1:0-18682 GCA_038406195.1 Haplosyllis anthogorgicola
AGACTAAGAACTATCAACTATGCCATATGAACTTGACCTTCACTGACATCTATGACCTACTTATTGTGACCTACTTTTGTAACTAGGTCATAATGACCTACTTTCCAAACTAGGTTATGACCCAGAAACAGGGCATCTTGACCTAGTCTTTTATACAATGAATTATTTACTTACATATAAAATTAATTGAATTCATTAATTGAGTGGTAAATACTTTAAATCAGCACAGGTCCTGCGGACCTATTTTATTGTTATCTTGTTATCGATTGTTTTGCTGTGCATGATATTCTAGAACTTTCAGTATTGTATGATAACATGTTTTGTAGGTGTTTTATTGAAAACAAATTCTTCTGTTTAATAGGTCATCAACTGCCCACGTACTTGCTGAATTCTCTCGCAAAGCACTGAGTGAAAAACTTCCAAACGACTCTGCTACACCTCCGTCCAAAGCTGTGATAGGAAATTTCAGTTACATATGTCGACAATTGTATACCACCTGTGAAGGCCTTCTAGTCATGAATCATTATGATCTCCACACTTCCATAGCTGCAGCTTGGAGACAAGTATGGATGCAATTTAGTTAACCGTTAAGAAATAATTAAATTGTCGAATGAAAAGTTAACAGCAAATAATTAAATACATGTACATATAAAAAGAGGTTCAATACGTACTAAAAGGAATGTTGAATGTTGTTTTGTGTAGGCCAACCGAGATGCAGACCTTGCAGCAACACCTACTCCGTCCATTGATGGTGATAGTGCACCTAACACAGCACGAGAATCTCAGTACATGTGAGTCCAATTCATAAGCATTATTGTAATGCATATCCAATGCAGTCTGTGAAACTACTTACCATTACTTCTGTGTTGGTACATAAAGCTCACTTTGCATTTAAATTACATACATATTTTGTATTATTTAGTGTGCTGTGGGAAGACACTTTGAGAGACAACTTGTTGAATTATGCTGGGACACCCAAAGGCCTATTGTTGTTACAACAAACTGGAGCTTTAAAAGATTGTGTTGTCTACATGTTTTCAAGATATGTGAGGAAACTTCAGGTTAGTATTTTGGATATTATTCGTTTACAACTGTGCTATGTCATTTCCAGACTTTATGGTGACTCCTTCACGTACATTATACTGCTCAAGCGAATCCTTATTTACATATGTAATTAATGTTGAGATTTTCGATTAGGTCAGCAAGTGTGAGAAGTTTGGGTACGGTTACATGATGTCACAGGTGGTTGCTACAGCACCGGGTGTGGTGGCATTACAGCATACAGGTATGTTAGACGTCCGTCGTATAAAGTTTTCCAAACCAGCCATCATCAGTGATATAATGTAGTTGTTCTCCTGCACTACGAGGATTTTTATTTTTGTTGCAGATTACTTCAAAGTTTTGCTGAGAGATATTTGGGGATCTCTGGAAGTCATCCATGACAATCCAGTGTACACACCTAAATCCTGGCCAGTCAATCCAATTGACAAAACTGCAAGAAAGGTACAAAAATACACCGTTCATTTTCAAGTGGCAAAAATCTTAATTGCCCCTTTCCTTTACCAGATAAAGTTTTACACTTTTACAAATACTATTTAAAAGAAACCAATTTGTTTTGAATTGTTGAAATTAATGTAATTCTGTGTACTTTTAGTCGTTTAGCAATCTAGTGAACATACTCTCCTCATTCTGTGCTGTGTACGAGCTCCTCGGACGCCAGTCACTACCCAGCAAATCAGAGTATTCATTCAGAGAAATACCTGACACTATTCCAGTAAGTAAATGCAGTTTTTCTTTGCCACAACTGCAAAATTCGGTTTACAGAAGGTTTATATCTTTAACATAAATTCGGAGTCAAATAAACTAAAAAGTCATCCAACTACTTTGTTTTTATTTGCAGGGATTGTTGGATAGAATAGTGATGATTGATTCAGATGCCAAGATACATGCCTTGTTTAACTACGAGCAGTCACATATATTTGGTTTAAGGTAAGGTATAAAATTCACGTTGAAATAACTCATTCGTGAGGTTTTAATGATCAAAGGGATGATATTGAATCAACTAAATGTGCAATCACCACACGCAAGCAAGTAAGAGTGCAGGCGAGAGATCCACCCTGGATTTGAAACCCATGGGACGGTCACACAAAGTCCAAAACAGGGGTAATCAGTGGCCCCACAAATGGACCCTAGTCCAACAAAAAACTTTTAAAAAAGCCTAAATGTGCAATTGAGTTTTCTTGCAAGGCTCATGTTCTGAAACAAAAACAACATTTTGACAGATGGTTTTCTTATGATTAACATTAAACTTGTAATGTCGATTGGACATGAAAACGTCAAAACCCTTTTTGTATCGTTTAGGTTGATGAGTGCAATAACCAGCTGCTTAGACACCCTTCTTCTACTGCAGCTGCAGTACAATTTCCAGGATTTGCTCCTAAAACAACAGCAGGAGAACATTATCGAGGGAGGGTAAGTACCCTAAAATATGCACATACACCGTATCTTAGTTGACACAGATGAATAATTTGTCAAAGGCAAACTCTAAAGTAACCACTGTTGAAGGGTTTATTACATTTGTGAACAAGTTTATTTGAAAGTGAAGTTAAATCATGTCAGGAATTTTGTTGTGTTTTAGGACAGAAATAGTGATTGACATGCTGTCAGTAGAAAGAAACTATCTACTTGTAAAGTCTCATCTGGTTGGGGGACCAACTGAACGCAATATTCCACCTAGAACACTTGCCCAGGTAAATAGATTCTAGTATACTGGTAAATTTTAAATATCCAACTATTTTAGTTAATGCTGAATATGGCATAAAGTTTATACAATCGAAGAAGTGTTGTTTCCAGATAATAATAGTTTAAGTTAGTAAACTTGTTCTTTAATACAAAAGGCTTGAAAAATTTCAGTTTATTGAATCAGATGTGCCAAAAAGATGTCAAAGTTGTAGACCATCGCAGGTAGCCGATATACTGTAAAATATCAAAATGAAAGCTATTTATGTGCAGTGCAAAACTACATCAGTCAAACAATCAAACGTGCATTTGAAGGATTCTTCTTGTCAAAATTTGTTTTCAGCATTTGGAAACAATACAGTATTTGATTCATTTGAGGAGATATAATATTGGTGCTACTTGGCATCTTTATAAATTATAATGGAAAGTATTAGAAAAGAACGTGTCCGCTTAAAGAAGAAGTGGATATTTTTGAGATTATGACCTCCAAATGCTCCGTAATAAGAAGTTGATTGATGACACAATGGCATTTTGTCACATGCAGTGTCTGGTACAGTGGACAAGTGAACAAATCATTTGATATGTTATGACCAAAAGGAGAATGTTGAACCCATGATTTTGCTGTGTACCTCAATATGTATGTGTTGCCTTTAAAATCGGCTTTACTCGTTTTAAAAATATATTAGCTGTACTGCCCAAGTTTGTGAATACATCTATATTAATATACTCATGAAGGAATCGTGAAGACATTTCATGTCTCCTAAAATTCAGTAAAAAGTATCGAACTCAGAATGATTGTGGCAGTTCAGTTAATATTAACCTAGGCAGGTAAAGCTACTTTAATCTGCCTATGATATTACTCACATGGAAAAATAACAACTCTTCAGAGTGGTGTGCCGTGGACCTTGGCTAGTTAGATGTGTGGATTATTTACTAACTAAATTCTAGTACCGATTTTCTGCAATTCTGATTTTAAATATAGGTGACCATGGTTAAGGGCGTAATTTGCTTACATTTGCTATAATCGTTATTATGTAATAGATTTTAATACTTTAGAGGTGATAGTCTCATGATTTCACTGGATAAGTGCTTTAAATTGATTTTATAAACAGCAGCTTTTCACTATGCCATGTTGATATTCTGCAAATTGAATAGCGGCATGAACTGTTACGAACACGCTAACTTTCATACAAATGGAATACATTCAGTTTCTTATTTCCACTGATATCAATATGGCATTCTATTTAGTTGTTGCTTTGCTCATTTCATTCTTGCGATGATACCACTAAGAGCATGTTGGACCATATATTCTGTGGAATATATTTACATTTACCTTCATGTCATTTATTTCCAGGACAAGAGAAACCCATACCCATCCAAAATGTTACACACTTATCCGGTACCCAAAGAATATGTACCGCAAATATCCACGAAATCTCCTGCAAAACAAGGTATTGTACCTGAATATTTAATGTAAATGCAAGGTTAATATCAAGAAATAATAAATTGTGAAATAATCTGTACCTTCTCCTGGATCAACTCCCAGGGAACATTCAGATTATGTAGTAGCTACGTCGACATTTCTTCTTAAGCACTTTAACCCAGCATGAGCACTCATTGTCACTTGTCATACTCATCTGAACAGTACAAAAAAAGTTTTAATCATGTGATGTACGGTATGTTTTTGTATAGAAGAAACGATCTGTATTTTTTTTCTAAGGATTATATGGATACAATTTCTTACATTTCAGAAAATGATCTAACGAAATATCTAGCAGAAACCAAAAAAGCGGACAATAGTGTGTCTTGGCTGGAGAAGTGTAGGAAGCATTTCTGCAATGTTCTTACCTCTCGCACAGAGCAGCCAAGAGGAAACGGTAAATATACATGCATTAAATCATATTTTCAAATAAACCAAAAATCCAGATCGTGAGTCCATAAATATATCTCTACATCTACATGATTTTTTTCCAGTATTACAAGATGTACTAGAGAAAAGTGTTAACGTTTTGGGAGACATTCCGGAAGAAGCAATCTTTCCTCTTATAGAATTTGGAGGTAAGTTATATATTTAAGAGTGCTTTAAAAGCTACTCTGGTATCTTTCGTTAAAACTAAAATGCTTTGTTTTTTTTCTTTTTCTTGCAGGTAACCAGAATCTGATCAAAAACTTTAAATTATCCAGTCTACAGAAGGAAGGTGTAAAACTGGTAATCAGATATGGTTTACACATCAAAGTGTTGAGTTCTGCCAAAGAAGCAAATGAAAAAATGATACATTTGATGAAGCAGTGTGGTTACTTTTTGCAACAGCAGCAAAGGAAACCAAGCAAATCTTCACTACGTATCCTTTTGAAAGTGTATCCAAAACGGTGCTAGTATTTCTTTTGGTAAGCACAACATTTCAATAACAAATGCAACAACTTGACATTTTATTGTCACTTTTGGAGAAACCCCTTGACAAGTGTACTCTTATTCTCGTTGACAAATTTATTCCTCTTGAAAATCCTTAACTCAAGCATCCAGGCTGTATAAAGGACAACTGTGTAGGTATGGACTGGTTCGTTGCCACCATTTTCCTAATGATGAACGGAGACAGTGAGAGAGCATGGAAGTTTCTTTATAAATTCTCATCACTGGCTGCCTCAGGTTACATGTGGACATACAGACTGCATGCTTCGGTAAGTTTTTTCGCGTGTGCAGCTTGCGAAATTTAATTATGGTAACAAAAAAATAGATCCAATCGGACCTAACTGACAACGACAAAAGACGAACGACGGACAAATCATTATTCTGTAGGTTATTTGCATGACAAATGAGCCAAAAAGGTTAGCATAATGTATGCACAAGATAAATGTAATTTGTAATATACTTTACCAATGAACAATATATAGACCATTTTCTTAAATTTAACAGGTCCATCTGCCTCAGACTCGAATGGCAAGTGCCATTCCTCCAGTCTTCTCCAGCACTTGCCACAACGTAGAATTGATATTACAGGCTGAGGTACCTCATGTGCATTCCGCATTCAAAATGTCTGGATATGCACCGGCACAGGTAGGAAAAGGCTTTTCGGTCATGCATAAAAGAGTACGAGCTGACCATGGTTTTACTGTATTTGTACTTGTATTCACTCAATAAAAAGAGTTAAGAAGGTAAATATATATAACTAATCAAGAACATCTTGCATCTTATGTTATCACTAATAATAAGTTATTGAACATTCGATCTCCATAATTAACATAAATAAATGAGAATGACAATTCGTACATTTGATTCAGATATGCCAGCAGTGGTTACGACAGTGTTTCTGGAATTACTTTGACTGGACAGAAATATGTCACTACATAAGCGTATGTCTTGTACTTGGTGTGGATTACCAAGTCTACCTGTGTGTTGCAATACTCAAGTTCCTGCAGATAAACATACTTGAACGCATGCAAGACCACGTTCTCATTACATTTTTAAAGGTATGTGTAATTGGCAATTATTAAAACAAAAGGTTCAAGGTCAGTGAATCTTTCATTTGTGCAAGGTCTAGCAGTGTTATCCCTTGTAAAGAGGAGCAACTCTGTTAAAGAATCACTCAACATCCCGCCAGGGGCGCTGCAGGCTTCCTGCCTCACACTTGCAGCTGCAACCACGTGACAGTCTACAGACTATCCTATTGGTTATTTAGTCATGCGTAGCATTATTGTAACTGCCATAGTCAGTTCAAACTGCACCTTCTTAGAGTTCAGACATATTCTGTATTACATAGACACAAATGTTTTATATAACACATTGCATACATTTATTATAGAATAAATGTATTATGGGATAAACGAATATCTCCAAACTAAAAAGACAAGTGTCCTAGTCTTTTTACATGGTGTCAGAAGTCTTGAACCAAGAAGGAGAAGCAACAGACAGTCAGCAGACCATCAGGAGAATCACACAAGTGAAAACTCCAGCTTCAGCAATAAGGAACTTGCAACAGGGGTAGAGGCAATAGTCACGAGACTCAGTCTCAAAGCTCCACAGAAACAAACTTACAGAAGGAGCAGAGGTAATAGTCAGAAGACTCAATCTCAGAACTCCAGGAGGAGAGGCAAGGGTCTCAGAACTCCACCACATGACTCAAAGGGAGAGGCAGTAGTCTCAGAACCCAAGGAAGAGAGGCAAGAGTCTCAGAATTCCACAGCAAGCCAAAGCCAGAAAGGAAGAAAGGCAGCAGTCTCAAAAACTCCACGGCAACTTCAAGTAAGTGAAAGCACTCAAGCACTATTATCCACAAATACAACAACCAGAGTCTTAATATGGCAAAGCAAGGATTTGTTCAAGGACCCTCAATGGACTGGACTGAAGACGAAGACTTGCACAAGAGATACAAGGACTGGCAGGACGAAGTAAACTTACTCCTGTCTACTCCACTTAGTGCACAATCCATGACAGTCAAAGCAAACTATATCTTAATCTGGGCAGGAAAAACAGCCAGAACATACTTGAAGTCACAGGGTACAGACTTAAAAGAGCCAAAGACAATACTTGCAGCTTTAGAAGACTGGACCAGGCTGAAGTGCAATGAGATAGCAGCTTTCACAAGACTACGTTCACTAGTTCAAAACTCCAAGAGTCTATCAGAGTTCCTACAAGAGGCCAGGACACTGGTTGAGGCATGTGGATACACAGCAGACAAGGACAGACTGCTCAGAGATGTGATAGTCTCAGGTGTAAAATCTCCTTTGGTCTACCAGAGGTGCATAGCCAAAGGATCAGAACTCTCACTCAAAGACTGCATTAGGATATGCCAGTCTGAAGACTGCACCAGGAGACAAGTTGAAGCATTGCACCCAGACCTCAGAAAGACTAAAAGCCCAGAAACAACTGAAGTCCACAAACTAGTGTATCAAGGCAAGCAATCAATATATCATCAGCCTTTAAACCTTAGTCCCAGAAGGCAATCCAGTTACTGTTGTGGTGCAACACCATCACACCCCAAATCCAAATGTACAGCCAGGGACGCAGTCTGTTGAGCCTGCAGCAAGACTGGACACTATGAAAGAGTGTGTCATTCAAAGAAGACTGTCAAACACTTACAGACTTACCAAGCAGAGTGTATGCCAGAAGACAGTTCACACAGTCCAGATCCTGAGTACACCTCGCTGTACTTCACATCTCAAACAGAGGTAAGACAAAAAGCCTCATGCCACATGTTGAAAACTGTGCCAGTCTCAAGACTGCAGGTGCCAGAGCCAGAAGAGCACATATGACCACTCTGGGTCTCACAGTCCCAGAACTCTCCTATCCATCAGATAGAGTGCGAAGTGGATACTGGTGCAGGCTGCAATGTGCTACCACTATACAAAGCCAAAGAACTTTTCAAGGAGTGACTAGACCTGGAACCTGTGACAGTCTCCATACAGACATATGGTGGACAAACTCAAATGTTTAGGATCATGCATAGTCTACATGCACACTGCCAGTCAAGTCTTCAAAGTCAGATGCCATGTCACCGACACAAGGGGACACTTCATACTAGGCAGAGACCAAGTCAAGCTTATGCAGTATGTAGACTATCCAAGGATACACCCACCAGCATCATTGTCCCAAGTTTATTCTATAATAAATGAATCAGTCACCCCAAGTGTATTATATAATACACAAATGGTACAGTCACCACAAAATAAGTATTACATAATAAACAAACCAGTACCATGACAAAAGCCTGTACATGTAGTTCACACACAGCTGGACTTTCCTCAAACCAGACAACCAGCCCCCAAGAGTACAAAGGCTGTCGCACAAAAGCAAGCAGACCACACCAGCCAACCCAAGCACCCAACAGTACAATGGCAGAAGACTTCCATATTGGAAGGAAAAGAACACAGCCTACCCACTACAAAGGACTATATTCTCAGGGAATATGCAGATGTGTTCAAAGGCATTGGAACTCTACCAGGAGGACCATATCACATAAGACTGAAACAGTCTTACACACCAAACAACACCCCCCATGATCAGTGCCCTTGGGAATGCAATCAGCCTACAAAGCAGAACTGGAGAGATTGACCAGAGAAGCTGTCATCACAAAAGTACACAAACACACAGAGTGGATTAATTCAATCATGCTAGTCATGAAATCTGATGGTAGTCTGAGACTATGCCTTGACCCAAAAGACCTAAACAAAGCAATTGAGTGAAACCAGTGGTACAGCAGAACTATTGATGACATCCTCCCAGAACTGGCACAATCTAGGTACTTCACTCTTGATGATGCCACATCAGGATGCTGGCACATACCACTAGATTTACCAAGCAGTCTACTCACAACTTTCAACAAACTGTGGGGTAAATTCAGATGGTTCAGATTACCCTTTGGACTAAAGGTAGCCAGTGATGTATTCCAAAAAAGACTAGACAAAGACTTAAGAATATTGGAGGGAGTTTACGGCATAGCTGATGACATATTAACACATGGCAAAACTGAGATCAAACATGATGGTAGGCTACTCATTCTGTTTGAACCTGCAAGACTAAACAACATAACCCTAAATCCCAAGACAGTGCAGTTCAAGTCTACTGACTGCAAGTTCTTTGGACACAGATTAACACCCAAAGGGATCAAACCAGACCCAGAAAAAGTGGAGGCCATAATGAACATGAAGCCCCCACAGACTATACAAGTTCTACAGAGCTTCCTTGGCATGGTAAACTACCTGATGCAAATTTTTCCCAGTACTCACAGAGTTAACAGAGCCACTACAAAGATTTTGCAAACAAAAAACAGTGTGGGCATGGGAGTCTGAGCAACAGAGTGCATTTGATATTATAAAACACCACATCATGACTCTACCAGTTTTAGTTTACTTTGATAAAACAAAGCCCCATGTTATACAGACTGATGCATCCAAAGTCAGTCTCGGGGCAGTGTTGCTACAAGAGTCTCAACCAGTAGTCTAGTCTTTGAGTTGAACAATACACACTACCTACTGATAGTAGACTACTTCAGCAGATTTCCAGTACTCAGGAAACTCAGCAGTATTACATGCAAAGTCATTATAAAATATTTCAAAGAAGTATTTGCAGAGTTTGGCACACCAAAGACCATCATTTCAGATGATGGATGACAGTTCACATCCCAAGAGTTCAAGGACTTTGTCAGTAAATGGCAAATAGAACACAGGGTATCCAGCCCACGATATCCACAGTCTAATGGACTGGCAGAGAGATTTGTACAGACTGTCAGAGCCTCACTCAGAAAGACTTTAGCAGCAGGGGAAGATGTCGAAATGGCACTGCTCATGTACAGGACAACACCACTAAATCACAGTCTACCATCACCAACAGAATTACTCAACTCAAGGAAATACAGAGCAGCTCTCCCCACAAGACTGATACAGTCTCCAGCACAAAGAAGCCAGAGATAGGCTATGCTTGAGCTCAAACAGAAACAAGAGTTTGCTCACAACAAATCTGCCAGAGACTTACCTAGTCTAAGTGCCAAACAAGCAGTGTATGTCCAGCTGGATCCCAACAAAACACATGGATACCAGCAACAGCCCTACAGACTGCAGGAGTCACAGGCAGATCATACCTGGTCAAGACTACAACTGGTGATGAATACATTTGGAACAGATGGTTCATCAAACCCAGGTACACTGAGACTGAGACAGTCTCAAGATCAGAACTCAACGAGCATCATAACAGACCATCCAGAGTGACATGAAAGCCAGATAGACTCATAAATACTATCTAAGCTTACAGACACTGTTGATAGAACTCTACAAACTCTAGTCTTAGAACACAATCTGTTTATTTCATATTTACTTTTATATTTGTTATCTAGTTATAGTACCAAGGATAGTTTTGTTCAAGAAAGGAGGGAGATGTTAAAGAATCACTCAACATCCTGCCAGGGGCACTGCAGGCTTCCCACCTCACACTTGCAGCTGCAACCATGTGACAGTCTGCAGGCTATCCTATTGGTTATTTAGAGTCACGTGTAGCATTATTTGTAACTGCCATAGTTAGTTCAAACTATGCCTTCTTAGAGTTAAGATGTATTCTGTTTTACATAGACACAAATGTATTGTACAATACATTGCACACATTTATTATAGAATAAATGTATTATAGAATAAACTGATTTCTCCAAACTAAAAAGACAAATGTCCTAGTCTTTTTACATAAATATTAAAATACTGGTACATTTCTAAGATGTTACATTCATTTACCACTCATCACTGAATTTACACTGTATTTTTGTAAAGCATTTGATGTAAAAACGTAATCCTGAAAGTTACGTCTGTGACAATCTGCCGACTGCTAAAATGTTTATGATGAAACACTTCGTTTTGGAATTCTCTCTTCGAGTTATCAAAATTACAGGTTGTTTACCCTCTGTCCTTTGTGCATTTTGTGCATCTGTCCAACCTTATGTAAAAAGAACCGTGCCTTATAATTCTGTTACAATGTCATCATAACGCACATAACTTGCAAATATTGTCCCTACTACTAAGCTAGTTGTACCCTATTCATAGTCATAATAAATTTTATTAAATAAAAATGTACTGACTATAATGTAGAAATGCCTTGAGTTTCTAACTCTCTTATCGTCTTTGTACCAGGTTATCTGTGGTAGTGGTTTGGGGACTCCTCGCGTCTCGCACATTAATAAGTAAGATTTGCCCTGAAATTAGAAGCATAATTGACAGAAACATAAACATTTGTGGGCTATACTTGACATGTGTTACAACACGCTAGTTACCTTGGTAAAAGAAATACATGAAATTTAATACTTTTTTGTTACTATATTTTTAACTGCATCTGGCAAATGCAAAGTCACTGAAATGTATTTGATAAGGCAAATTTCAAATCTCCTCCCCAAATTCATTATTGTTGTCTTTTCAGTTTTAGCAACCTTTTGTTTATAATATTGGAGGACATTTCTGCGTAAAGTGCATTAATTTAAATTTCGTGCTGCATCCACAGAAGAAAATCTTAGTTCACCGCCGCAATGATTGTACTCTACTTTCAAACATGCTTTCTGAATTACCTGCACAGGTTTGGGATCAGGTGAATTATGTGGATACCATTGACTGGAGTCAAATCTCATCTTGTAGCCATCTAAGTGCCATGGTCGATCTATACAAAAACCCAAATACAATGTTTATTGCATGAGATTGAATCTACCATAGAACGATCGATGCAATTCTGACACGGGCTTTAGATCATGCCACAAGATTGGATTTAGATTGTACATAGGAAGTCCTCCTAAAAGACCTGTAAAACTTTCCAGAGCCAGAATTAGCTCACTTTGCTTAATTCCGGATTTTTTTATTTGGCTCAATTCGATTAAACTTTTCAATATTGTCACTTTCATACCGTTAAATATTCACATTCACAATAAATTACTATTGCGTGTTTAATAGTGACGACAAATAACCGATAGTATCTCACCCTCTACCACTAAGCTAAATTTGTAAGACACCACTGGTTGTACAAAATTGTCCAAATAACAAGCATAGATTCCAGTGTCTTCAACTGTCGATTGTTTGATTGTCAACCCATTTCCCTGAAATACGGTGAAGTAAGAAATGAATTCAACATTTAGTTCATAGCTTTTTGTTACCAATTTAATTAAATTAACCAAGAATTAAGAAATTATACTATAATCAGGTGCAAATTGAACAATAATTCAAAATTAATCAAACAAGAAAACCAAGCCAATTACATTTGTACTAGGCTTGCGAATAAAACGGTTAAATAAGTACTAACATGAAGACAAACAAAAACATAATTTAATCGGAAATCACTTTTTATAAGGTGTTATTCAATGTGAGATTTATTGCGATGAAGCTGTAGCTACATGACATATTGGCTTCTACACCCTCTATGCATGAGTAACAAATATATAGAAAATGCCTAAGGATCCTGAACATCAAAGTTAACCTGAACTTTAGTAGGTGAACTTCACATGTCAGCCTTCACCTTTTCTCAATCCTTCAAAATCTAACTGTATCAACAAATCAGGAGATGTACTTGATGTTTCTATTTAGTATAATTAATCTTTCAGACACGATAGTTACTCTAAAACATGTTCAACATTTCTGTGGTCTTTGCCTCCAATTAGGTATAAAGAACATTCTTAATTTTTTGGTTACAAAAGTTTCCGATTGTATTGAATATCTTACAGATTACATTTACAAATATAACTCCAACATCATAAAATTAATAAATAATTTCACTGACATGCAGTAGCATAAAGCAATAATATGAAGGTATTAAACTATAAGAAAGGGAAATGATTTCCGTGTAATCTCATCTATGAAGCTAATTACAGTGCTACGGCTCTCTTAAGCATTACAATTGAGTACATCTACTGATTGGTTTGCTCTTTGTCTGGGAGCACTTATTAAATTAAGACCTCCTCGGAAAATTAACTTGTCCACTTGATTAAATTATCTAATTTTAGGTTGCCGGGGACCTGGATGGTCCACAGCAACAGATGTGGACCTCTTCTGTATGTCGAATGCTTCATATGACAGGAACATGTACGTGGTGCGAGTTTCTTTAGATTTTATACGCTACGGAATACAAATGCAGTCCGTACATCTGAGGATTGCTTTATCAATTTTATAGCTGAGTTTTAGAAATAACTTTGTTGTGCTATTAAAGGCATTAAGGTAAGCATAACATTTGGGCCTTTAATTAGATGTTACAAATGAATATATATAAAAATGAAAGATAATTTCTAAAGCAATAATCTTAGAAAGCGTATGGAAACTACAGTACAACATCAAATATGTGCACTACGGCGGCCTATCTCACCCAGAATTGGTATGACCCATCTTTGAGTCTGCGATTATTGTCCTCCCTGGTCCAATAGACAACTGCCCTGGGATAACCTGTTGCATTACACCACAGTGTGAAGTCCTTACCCACCCTCACCTTCACTCGAGCTGGACTCGTCTGTGCTTCTATCTTGGATTCTGAAAATGGCATTTGTTGCATTAATGAAGTGGTAAGTTACAGTTTAATGAGGCGACCTGTCTTACCCAGAATTGGTACGTTCCGTCTGATAGTTTGCGGTGACTGTCTTCACGCGTCCAGTAAACAACAGGTCGTGGGTAGCCTGTCGCGTTACACCACAGCGTCACGTCCTTCCCGATTCGACCTTTGATTCTTGCCGGACTTGTCTGTGCTTCAATTTTTGATTCTGTACGGAAAAGTCGTATGTGAATAAATTTACGGTTGCATTATGTACAGTTCTTCAGCCTTCAAGTGTATTTTCTTCTATCTTTTTCGCCCCCTTGACAGCAGATCGATCGACAAGATCTATTTTTTCTATAAAGATGCCCAAAGCAAGACTTTTGAAACTGAGTTTCTCTGATAAATTAATTGGACTAATTGCACAAGGATTGAAATTAAGCGACAAAATATTTTCATAATATGTCCAGTTTTCAAAGGACAAGCTTGCCACACGATTGTCCAATAAACCAGCAAACACAACAGGACTGTATGGCGACAACGTTCTGAGGTCAATATCATGCAGAAAAGGCAAATGCTGTAAACTTCCTCCAAATGGAATAAGCTTTGTACATGGTTTCATGAAAAAGTAAAATCGTGTGACCTAAAGTGTTTAATATATGGTCATTCCAAGGTTAAAATATAAAGAGTAGCGGAACACAAATTCTTTGCCTCGGTAAATGCTTCTGTTGCACTAGTGTTAAGGTTTTTTCAACCGTATGAATGAAGATAACGAAACACTGAATGGCACAGCTCGTAGAAATATATTACTAGGAAAGTGGTGGAAGAGAGTAATATCACTTGAGCTTGTGTGATAGATTAGCACTTATTTGAGGACAAATGAGTGCTCGCAAGCAGCTTGCCCAATAACAATCTCAAGTTGGAAAGAGCATGTAGTAGTTTGTAAAACCGTAGAGTACTTCATTTTGTCAAAACAGAAGCAACCTTGGTGGCAACCCCTGAGCCCCCGCCCCTCAGCACCCTGTTAGCGCCGGACAGTTTCAGTAACTGTCGGCATCCATCACGGCCTAAGCGTTCCATCCTCCGTTGCTGTTCAAGATCAATGCCTTGTTAGCTCACTTCAGATGCTCACAGCGGGTAATTTATTCACATTTTCTTTAAGTTAGCCACATTAGTTAAGCGTAGGCGGCTGCTGTTTTCGTTGGTTTCCTTATGCAGATAAATACATAAATGGATATACTAGACACATGCCGAAACCCAAGTACAAAGCTGGAATCAAAGCGAAGGATATACGATCAAAGAATCCCAACATCTCTATTTGCCTTCTGTCAACCTTTGGATATTCAGAAACAATCCAGACAAGGAAAATCCGATTAATTTTGGAACAATAGAATTTTACTGTGTAGAATTGATTCCAAATTCAAAAGACTGTTCTGAGCTTCACGTGACGTGTACACCCAACTTTTTTTCTGCTGCTGAATAGTGGTTAACCAAAGTCTAGAGTTAGTGAAAACAATCTTGGATTGAAAACATTGATTTCAGCAAACGAACATGATAAAAAGACGCTGCAATTGCAATTACGATTTAATGAATGTTACTGTAGGAAACAGATGGCCGAATTTCTCGTAAATAATCATCTGCAACCAAATTTGTGGGAACGGAATGTAAGACTTTGCCAGAGGCTTCCTCATTGTTACGATAAATGTACAAAGGCAAATAAACAAGTTTAGATATAAAAAGTGACAAATAGGTACAATACAGAAAGAACAAAGAATCTGGGGAGGAACACAAGCAGAAGTTGGCTTGGTGTTAAGATCAAAAGCTTTATTGAGTACTTGTACATGTCAAAACAACTGGGGTGTCTTGAATCTCCCTCTCTGGTTTTCTTATCATCAGCTACTTGACCCCCTGGCTCACCTGTCTCTTTCTACGCAATGGCAAATCCTGTTCTTCCACTTTCCTGAGCCCCTTAACATTCTCTTTAATATTCTTCAGGTAGTTTAGCTTTTCTTACCAGAGGTTTCAACCATATCTTTCACGTCTTTGCTTTTTATCAGAGGCGGCTTAACTCACTTCTTTTACCTATAACCCGTACTTAGCGAATATACTACATACTTTGTTGTGGCCAATTTCCTGTTATTTCCCGTAATTGCAATTACAGGTAAATTTGTACGTAATTCTATTTAATAACAAGTATAAAGCAAATCACCTGGGGTAGAATAACAGTACCTGGTAAAGGAACAGACTTACAGCGGAAACATTATTAAAAGTATAGCAGAATTTAGTTTGTAAAAATGTAACTTTTTAAAATATTTCCGTTATTTATTAAAAAGTGATACCGTCCTTCTCTAGTGTAATGATATTCAGTTATTCATCTCTGTTAGATGCAACAAAACATGTCCAGAGGAAATTAAATAAAGAAATTACCTGTAACATTAAGCATGATATATTTGTGTCTGGTGGAGGATCCGGACAGGTTACACTTGAAGATTCCCGCATCTCGCTTCTTGGTCCGTCGTACTATGAGAACAGATAGAGCTGAATTGTGTGGTCTGTACACTCTGTATCTTCTGTCCGGAGTTACCACTTTCTTGCCTGCGAAAAAGCCAAGTACTTTTTGTACACAATTACCTGCCATCTGAGGCATACAAGGGAGGGACCGTTGTCTTTACGATGATGAAAAGAATAAGGTACAGATTTTTTATCAAAAAAAAAAAATCATCAAAATGAAAATGGCGAGATAAGGCACAATTGACATCACATGAATTTGATGGACACAAGGACAAATTATTCATAGATTTTATTTAGTAAAATGTTTGGCTGATTTTATTTTCTAAAGGACAATGATTCCTCCTTTAATTGCTAGTGGATAAATAATTCAAGAATGGAAAACAATGAGAGAACGAACATCTATTACCTCGAGAACCTACCTCAATGTTTATTGTGAGAAGAAAACGTTACATGTAACTACAGTTCTTACAAACACAATCTATCTCTATTAATCATAGCTCTTCCAAATAAACACTCTATATGATACAACATAAGCTTTTTGCGATTGTAACTTACCTGTTGCTAAAAGTGTGGCTTTGGAGTTTGCTGGTGTCAAGGATGACTCTTTTGTCCAATCAATCTGAAATGACATAACGATGATAATTGGTTAAATGCTTAATAATCAGTACAAAAATACATGTACATGAATAAATTTCTACACAAAAGGAAATTATTTTTATTATGTCCCTTCACTCCTGTTCTTCTTGCTCAGTAGTCTGTCTGTTGGAAGTGCGTGGTTTTCGAATAAAAGATTTGCTGAGTGTACACCCGGCAGAATGCAAAATTCTGAATAAATCTTCAGCCGTTACCAGATGGCTAACCATAAAAAAGTAGCAACGCTGAATACAGTGCCAACGTAATGTGTGATAACGCAGTTTAATTGACGAAATGAAAACTTTTTGGCTCATGAATTACAATGCATTTTGTTAAAATTTAAGTCAATAATTATCCCAAGTTAAAAGGTACAGAATTTGTTTAAGAAGAGATTTTTGTTGTTTTTTTATTTTTCCTAATTTTAGCTCATTATATTAATAAAGAAATTGCGAGAAATTACAGGGAGACATTTTCTTGTTTACACAACAGTTTTAGCTTTTTGTGTGACAGGCAAATTGTCTAATTTTACCGAATCTATTAGGCTTCATATAACACAGGGTTCGCACAAATAACTGGTTGTCAAATACCGCCATCTGTATGGTTGGAAAGGTACCCAATTTCAATGCACAATCACGAAACCTGTCAAATTTGAGCCGAACAAAGTCAGAACCCTAGTTAGTAATACAACGCCTTAACCGTCAATCAACATGTAAAAAGAAATTGAGATTTGGTAATAGTAAATGTAATTGCTGTAAATATTAGCTACAGAACTTGTTCATATCATGGTTGTTTGTTCAGCTAAGTCATTATGGGCATTTATTAGCAACAAAATGGCCAATTTGAGATTTTCTCGCATTTTAATAATATTCCAACTTATAGTCTGTTATTTCTAAAGCACTCTGTTAAACTGCTGTTCAAGTCATTAATGCAGCGTTTATTTGATTATTTATGTTGTTTCAATGGTACGTCAACCCAATGTGTATCGGTTTGTTTTATTTTTGGGTAGTACATGTAACCTCCTAAAAGCACAACATTCATACGATCTAAAATGTGATGGTGTTCATGACATCGTTGGCTTTGGAGACTGGTCTGCCAATGGAGAGAAGTCATGACACCTGATTTCAGCCGTTCAGACCTAAATCTGGTGTGTAAATCGATTACCGGTGCAGGGTTACAACTTCACACGGTAACATACATACATTGTCTCAGGACTTTTTGTTTTGTGTTGTGGTTTGCAATGTCATGACCAATATACCGTATATGTCGCAAACGTGGTGCACTGCGCGTAGAGTTAATTTTAGGGGTGCAGCATATTTACAAATACCTTTGACCAATATCCAACAAAACAGATTTGCCATTATTTTCCACATTACTTAGAGGGAAGTGACATAAATACCACTTCTAACACTAAACTTTGGTTGGAATTTCACAAACTACAGACATTTGAACATTTTACAACATGTTACAGATGTTAAACATGGTGGGATAAACTGTACAAAGTGACCAAAATGGTCCATTTGATGACAAAAACAAAGTAAATCTGTTCAAAACAGTTCCGTTAGTCAGTTGAAAAAGGGGTGTGCCATAAATAGGGCATGCACCACATTTGCGACATCTTCAGTAACATTATCTAGAATCAGTATTGTTAAAATGAAATGAAATAAAACAGCATCATGCATTGAAATTTGTAATGAATATATAGCAGTTCATATTGATACGGCTTCTATTTAGAATTATTTGCGATGATTGATGAATTGAATGACTATGATGTGCTTAGTGTTGACATCTGTGACAACTGGTGCATAACCAGTTACCTGTTCATTGTTACAT